>JAPKLY010000014.1:860515-891291 GCA_026898435.1 Prunella vulgaris | reverse complement strand
TTGAATTATATCTATTTTCCAACTTTGCATTTTATTTTACTTTTTTTTACCTAATTTTCCATTTGTTTATATCTTATGCTACATTTATTGGTGTTTTCGAATGGAAGATCACAACAAGCTATTAAAAAAAATTTCAAAATTCAACCTTTCAACTCAATCTTGAGCGGCAGACAAGTCAAGGTTGAGTTGATAAAAAAAAATAAAAAATCAGTCTAGTATGAGTGTTATAGTTTTTTTTTTATAATTTGATTCGTAGATATTGCATATGATGTGTATTAAGAAAAATAAAAATATATTATAATATAAAATAAAAAGTTTTATAAGTAAATTTTAATATCTAAATATTTTGAATTACAAACAAATTTATGGATCCAAACAATTTCAATTAATTTTCATATTCTCAAAATTATTCATATTCACAAGATTATTTTTCATACATTTGCATTTACTTTGCTTATTTATTTTTAAATTTTGTAATTTTAAATATATTATTAGGTTAGTAATTTATATTAAGAGAGAAGTAATTTATTAATATAAATAAATATAATAAATTAATTATATATAATATTTATTTAAAAGTAATTATTATTTTAATTGGGTTGGTGTCAATGATAATATTTAAAAAAATTAAACTCAATAAAATATAAAAAAATATAATAATTGGTTTGAAAATTGTGTACGTGGATAAAAGAGAAATAAATATTATATAAAAAGTTGGTAAAATTTTGTATGAAAATATTTTATTATACGCTTATCATGTACTAATTTTAAAATATCAAATATTTAATCAGAATTATCAAAATTTAATAAAAAGAAAATAAAAAATTTAGGTTAATAATATTATATTATAATTATTATAAATTTTATTTAACCTAATTTTTAAAACTCCTAATAAATATTTTAAGATACTTAATTAAATATTTTAAAATAAAATTTAGCACAAATTTATCATAAACCACTTTATATAAAAAATAGTCTAAAAAGTTATGTTGGGGGGATTAATATTGGGGAAGGTCTTATATGCTACCTAAAAATTTTCTTTAATATTGCACGCATACGGCATCTTTCCCCTTAATATAAAATCGTCTAAGCTGCAAGAATAATGAAACTGGTTAAATATGTAACAATCGGATGCTGATTTTCTGTTGGGCAATAAAATCAGCAAATGATGTTGGATAATAAAACGCTGACGTATGATTAATTATACCTTCTTTTTAGCTCATTATTACGATTGCAAAAATATTCATGACTTGATCAAAATATAAAAATATATATATATATATATATTTTAATTAATAATATGTCACTGTTTAACTATCCAACACCATTTATTGGTTTTATTGCCCAACAGATGATCCATTCTCGTAATAATCACATAAAATTGGAAGAATTTTTTTACTTTTTAATAGGCCCCAAATTATAATAATTCTCTGTCCCATTAATTTTTTTTTATGTGTTCCAAATTATAATAATTTCTACATCAAAAGTGTCTAAATTATGTAGCATATATAGTCACCATTGTTTATTTATTTAATAAATGACTGTATATTAAAAAATTATAGGTAAATTAGAAAAACATGACTATTTTAAAGGGTTTAAGTAAGTAAAATATATTGATCTAATACTGAAATTTTTGTAGATTGGGAATTGGTAATATATCCAAATTTCAATAACCATTAAATACTAAGAAAAAAAATCGGCTACTTTAGATTGGGAATTGGTCATATATCCAAATTTCAATAACCATTAAATACTAAGAAAAAAATTCGGCTACTTTAGATTTGAGTTCCAAAGTTTTAGGGCATTTAACAAATGGCATCAATTAGACAATGAGGGGATGTTTGAATTCTTTGACAGAGGATTAATATAACAAGACAAAATTTTAAGAAATTTTATTAATTGTAATTTTAGTTTTAAAATATTATGTATTTGATATTTATGATTGTATTTTAAATTAATTTCAATTTGTGTTTGAATTTAAGAATAAATAGGATAAAAATATTAAATGCATAATTTTATATTTTTTATGCATTACCATTTACAACAAATAATTAAGAATAAATTAGTAAATTTAAGGGGCATTTAATATAAATTATAAGGAATGAAAAATATATAGGAATAGAAATGATATGGAATGAAAATCATAGATTTCTTAGTTTTTGGGAATCAAAGTCATAGTAGAGTCATTCCAAACACACACTATGACTTTGATTATCATTACTCACATTCTAAAGGTGTCAACCAAACATCCCCTTAGTTTTGTGATTAGGAGCCGTTTGGTTGGCTCCAATGGAAAGCGAGTAATGATAATAAAAGTTATAGTGTTCGTTTGAAATGACTCTACTATAACCTTGATTCCTAGAAACTAAGGAATTTACCATAGTTCAGCTATTCGAGAACTATAACTTTCATTGCATACTCATTCTACTCCTATACACTTTTCATTCCTTACAATTATATCAAACGCTCCCTAAATAATCTTATGAAATAAATGAGATCAAATAATCAACTTTTTGTGGAACTAGGTAGAATTCAAAATTTGTGTCATAGTTTAATCATGAACTCGGATCCTAAAAAACAAACATGATATTATTTAGAATTAAAAACTTAATCCATCTTAATCTTGAAAATCAAAATACACCGAATCAAACTTGTCTTTTTTTTTATCGATAATTTCAATTGTTAGTAGTTAGAAGTCAGTTCATCAAATTCTCAAATACTCCAAAACAGCCTTATAACTCGTTTATTTATTTTCAAAGAAAATCAAACTCGAACCACTCACTTAAATAAAAAATCCGATTACCAAGTGAGCTAACCCACGAAAACGGAGTCATCAATTGCGCCAATTTTGATTGGATTTCCGAATCCCGCTCCACGCAAGATATTTACCCAATTGATTGAGCTAAGTGAAAAAAAGAAAAAGTGAATGTCACATTTAGAACACTAGTTTAATGTTGCTTACCTTTTTTTTTTCTTTTTCTAATTTTTTGTTTACAGTTGCACAATGGTGTCGTTGATCTATTCTCATCTGAAAAGAAGAGCTAAATATATTTTACCTTATATTTTATTTAGTTATTACTTTTTATTCTTACAAGTTGACGTTGGTAATGGACTTATTTTTTTAATTAATTAATATTGTAACGCAAGCATGACGAATACTCGAATTTATCCATTTTATTTTTCTTTCTAAAGAAGAAACTTTGACGTAAAGATGATTCTTTTGAAATTATTGTAGGAGAATTAAATATTATATTTTAAATTGAGTATGTATAATGTGAATTAATTTATATATAGATTATTATGTAATAATTTTTAATACTCATATAATTTAAAGATAACAATACATTTCAAAATATTTTTTTTAAAATAATTAATATTATTTAATAAAATAACTCATACTTCCTCTATCCCAATATAATTTTCACACTTTCTATTTTGGGATATCCAATTTTTTTTCACACTTTAAAAAAAAATAATTAATACCCACTAAAGTACAGATTTTTCTTATTATTTAATTTTACATTTATATATTCCATTTTTTTTAAATATGTGTGCTAATATATATTCCATATGAAAAATAAGTTGTGACAGAGGAAATGCTTTTTAAAGTAGTTCATGTATGAACCATTTTCTCACTATTTTATCTTAATTTTTTGCTATTTTACTTGTTTATTTTTTTGGAATAATATGTGTTAATGATAATTTGAGTAAATAAAAAAAAATTACATTTATATATTCCATTTTTTTAAATATGTGTGCTATATATATATTCCATATGAAAAATAAGTTGAGACATAGGAAGTGCTTTTTAAAGTAGTTCATGTATGAACCATTTTCTCACTATTTTATCTTAATTTTTTGCTATTTTACTTGTTTATTTTATTGGAATAATATGTGTTAATGATAATTTGAGTAAATAAAAAAGGGAAAATATCATTTTTGGCACCTAAAGTTTACTCTTTTTTCGATTTTGGTACCCAATTTTTAAGTACTCTCAAAATTGATCACTGAAATTCATTTTTACTCTCAAAATTAGTCCCGCCGTTAGTTGACCCGTCAATTGACTGTCGGAACTAACAATTTGGGACCAAAAATGTAATTATTTAAAATTATACAAACATATTAAATTGCAAAATCACCCACACTCACCTTCTACTCCCTTAATTAAATTCTTAAATTAATAATTTCCTTAATTAACCACAAATTAATTGAAATAAAGTAATAAATTATCCGCTTAATTAACACATTCCTTAATTATCCCCCAAAATTTGCGGAATCAATTCGAAGACACCTTCCCT
This sequence comes from Prunella vulgaris, assembly GCA_026898435.1. Taxonomy (NCBI): domain Eukaryota; kingdom Viridiplantae; phylum Streptophyta; class Magnoliopsida; order Lamiales; family Lamiaceae; genus Prunella; species Prunella vulgaris. Next base: position 886,993 of record JAPKLY010000014.1, on the reverse strand, counting down.
ATTCTTGTTTGCCGACATTAATGAAGCCTCCACCACGCCTGAATCTTCAATTGAGAGCCACCTGCAATTCCGCTGGAGATAGACAGCAGCAGTCCACCCATTTACGAAGCACAAGAGCTGTGGCTGTTGTCAAAGCTTGCTGCCGGAAATGGAGAGAAGGGTGCCGGAATTTATCGAAGCATAATCACCAGAAATTGGATCACATGGCTGTCGCATGAACCCACTTGCCAAAGCACCACCTCCTCTTGCCGGAATTAACATCGGAACCATTAAAGTCAAATCCGAAGCCACCATTAAAGTTAAATTCGTCGCCATTGCCTGAAAATTTGAAGAAGAAAAAACAGAGCAAGCAACACGGCCTCTAGTTTGTGCTTCGTGGTGATCTGATAGAAGAATTAGACTCTCCTTTAATTATATAATAGAGTATGATTAATTAATTTAATTTGATAAATTCCGCCGGCTAAAATCCCGAACCCCTGCATCGCGAACACGGCGTCGCACTGTACACTTTTTTCCGGCCGAGCTCGTCGCCGAGCCACCCGAAGAAGAGCTGTCCGGCCAGGGTTCCACAGAGGGCGACGCCGTTGACGGTTGCAGAGACGTTGGGCGGCAGAGATACCGGATTCGGTGAGCCGTCAACGTGTTAGTAGATCCGGTCGAGCATTTTGATTACGAGGGAGATGCAGAAGAGATCGTAGGCGTTGGTGAAAAAACCCCATTCCGGCGATAATGATTTCCGGTTGTTGGTTCAATTTTCCGGTTGTTGGACTTGGTTCAAATTTATGTGAGTGAATTTGCAATTTAATATGTTTGTATAACTTTAAATAATTACATTTTTTGTCCCAAATTGTTAGTTCCGTCAGTCAATGACGGGTCAACTGACGGCGGGACCAATTTTGAGAGTAAAAATGAATTTCAGTGATCAATTTTGAGAGTGTCTAAAAATGGGGTATCAAAAACGAAAAAAGGTAAACTTTGGGTACAAAAAATGATATTTACCCGAATAAAAAATAAATAATCAAATTACACATTTATTGATTATCACTTAATGTGTTTCTTAATTAGGAAAATATATCATTAAAAGATATAGGAACCCATTTTAATTTGTTTTTCTAAAAAAATAATTTTTATCCAGCATATATAATTGTCATATTGCATTAATTTAGAAATGCTGAATATCATATTACAATTTAATTGTTCCTTGTGTCATGCATTGATGATCTTGTAAGTAATAAAAGGATAGTCACATTAATTGAAATTACCACTGAAAAAATTAATATATTTAAAAAAATCAATATCATTATAAAAAAACATAAAATGCAAAATGGATATCCAATATATAAAGTTTCCATGATTTGACATCCTTATTATAGAAGAGTTGGAAATTAAATACGAGGAACGGTTTTTTTTTTTTTAAAATAATAAGAATTAGGGATTTTTTTTTATTTCTCATGAAAATATTGAAATTTGATTTTAAATCAAACTCGTTTTTGTAAATAAAAGCAGAACGTGAAATATATCCTTTTGAGATATGTAAAATATATGATGTTAACAAATTACGTTTATAATTGTGAAATATTGTAAACCAATTTAACAAAAGGCCCACTCTTAATTAAATTTATTTGGCTCATGCACAATTACATTTTAAGACAAAAATTTGTATGAAGTCAAATTCATGATGAAATTGGTTATCAGTTATCACTGTCATGTGTATATATACTATTATACATATATATTATCAATGTTATACATATATATTATCACTGTCAAAATATCAAATTTATTTTTATAATAGTGATAGTATATATGTATAACAGTAATAGTGATTATACATAACAATGAAACGAGTTCACAAGTTCACAAGAGACTTACCCCATCTTTAAATGAAAGTTTGTCAATAGTAATATAAGGGTATGTTTGGTTCGAAAGATAAAAGCATGTTTTCGACGGATAAATATTTTTATCTTCCGAACCAAACATAGGATAAATATAGACTAATTATGCAAGTTAATGAAGAAAAAACAGTACATAATATTATTACTCACATTTAATCATTCCTTTATCATCATATAATTATCCTTCTTAATCAAATTTTATTCCACAATCAATAATATTTTAAAAAAAAAAAATTAAAGTATAATACTCATAATGTAACCACCACAAAAATAAATATTTATTTAATATATATAAAAATAAATGAATAAAATAAAATTTTAGACAAAAACTTATATAGAAATTTCTACAGTAGAAATTACTAAAAATAAACTAAATGAAGATAATATATCACGCGCCCAGATTCCTTGCCATGCCTCCACGCGCACGCAACCAATTTATACATATGGAGGGATTAACCCACACACTGACACGGCCACGCCTTCTTTTTTAAAAAAAATTTGGTGTGGATTATAAAATAAATTGTATAATATTATGTTAAAAATTTAATATTTTATTTTTAATTTGTATTATTATATGCCCAAATGCATATTAATATAAAGAGAAATATATTTACTTTTTAGATTAAATATTGTTATTTTATACATATTTATTTATTTGAATAAAAAAATTTCTCATAAAATATAAGAAAAATGTGTATTAATATAAAAATATATATTAGTTTTTTCATAAATATTTATTTAATTTTTTATAAAAATAACCATTTTTTTCATATAATAACACATTTAAAATAATAAAAAGTGTGTTATAACATGAATCAATTTACCTAAATTTAAAGGGATGATAATTAAATTTAAAACACATATTTATTCTTATAAATTACATTTTATTCTTATAGTAACACGCATATAGTAACACACATTTGCACATATAGTAACACAAATTGGAGAGCAAATATGTGTTACTATTAGAGTAAATATGTGTTACTATCTTATAAAATATTGTTATTTTACATATATTCATTTTTTTATAGAATAAAAAAAAATTCACATAATGCAAAAATAGAATATATGTTATTATAAGAATAAATATTGTTTATTTACAAATACTTATTTATTTTTATAGAAATAATTATTTTTTCATATAATAATATATGTATTGAATGAAACAATATACTTAACTTTAAAGAGATAATGAATAAATTAAGAAACACATATTTATTCTCATAAAAATATATTTTGCTCATATCGTAACACACATTTGGCCATATAGTAACACAAACTGGAAGACAAATGTATGTTACTATTAAAGCAAATGTGTATTACTATCTTATAAAATATTATTATTTTACATATATTAATTTGTTTTTATAGAATAAATAATTTTTCACATAATACAAGAGCAAAATGTGTGTTACTATAAGAACAAATATTATTTATTCACAAATATTTATTTTTTTTATAGAAATAATTTTTTTTCATATAATAACATATGTATTACATGAAACAATATACCTAGATTTAAAGGAATAATTAATAAATTAAGAAGCCCATATTATTCTCATAAAAATATATTTTGTCCATATAGTAACACTCATTTGCCATAAAGTAACACAAATTGGGAGACTAATATGTTTTACTAGTAGATCAAATTTGTGTTACTATCTTATGAAATGTTCTTATTTTACATACATTCATTTGTTTTTATAGAATAAATAATTTTTTACATAATGCAACAACAAAATGTGTTACTATAAGAACAAATATTGATTATTCACAAATATTTATTTATTTTTATAGAAATAATTATTTTTCCATATAATAACATATGTATTACATGAAATAATATACCTAAATTTAAATGGATGATGAATAAATTAAGAAACACATTTATTTTCATAAAAATATATTTTGTCCTTATAGTAACACACATTTGACTATATAGTAACACATATTTGCCTATATAGTAACACAAATTGAGAGACAAATACGTGTTACTATTAGAGCAAATATGTGTTAAAAATTAAATATGTTTTACTATATGTATAAATATTTATTTATAATATAATATTAAATAAATATTCTTTAATCAATATAATAATTTAAAAAAATAAAAACTAAAATAAATTTAAATTTTTTTTACCAAGTGGGTTTCGGGCCTATTAATATCAAATGGTGTATGGCGTGTAGGGGTGGAGGGAGGGGGCGTGTGGTTCCTGGGGGAAGGAATATGGGTGGGAGAGGAATTTAGCTTAATGGGGTTGACATGCGCGTGTGGTACTTTTAGTAATTATCTATATTTAAAAATTTCTACTGCAGAAATTTCTACACAAGTGTTGCTCAAAATTTTATTCTCATTACAAATTTAAAACAAGTACCCTTAAATTATATCAAACCAAATACTTTGCTCTTCAAATATGTGAATTAGTGTCGATGACTAGGGGAGGATTTACGTTTTAGTTGCACAAATTAAGTTTCAGCATAGTGCAATTTCTCCCAAAGTATACATATTATTTATAATATTTAATGAATTAATTCACTACTTTTACTCTAAATAATAAAATCAGGTCACCAAATTAATCATAGTTCATTCCATTATTAATTTTTTAATCTGTCACTGTCAATAATGTACCCGTAATATTTATTATTTTGGATTTAAAATAATTTCATCTATAATGAATTTGACATTATCTATAATGAATTTGACATTATCTTTATTAAATAAAATGATATTTCTATGTATAATGTCATATGTGCTGAATTTAGAAAGAAAATTATAATAAGAGAAAAAAATTTATGAGTGTTTTATAATATAAAACCAATATAAATATATCATTTATTAATAAAAAAATTATCACTTTTAAAAAGTGATAAAATTTTAGTAAAAAATAATATTGTTTTTAAAAACAATGACAGTCGCTTTAAAAAACGATAATATTTTATTCATAAATAATTGGTCTCATGTTATAAGACGGTTTCACACAAGACTTGCTCTTATAATATATAAATTTATTTTAGATGAAATAATTTTATTAAGAGCAAAGTCTTGTGTAGAACCATCTCATGACATGAGACCAGTCACTTATTAATAAAATAGTTATCACTTTAAAAAATGATAAAATTTTAATCAAAAGTGATAATATTTTTATTAAAAGTAATTATCATTTTTTAAAAAATATTATTATTTTTTAAAAGTGATAACTTTTTATGAATAAGTGTCATTTATATTATTAAAGTAATGAAATTAGTTGGATTGAATGTAAAAATAAAATTTGTGTAAATATGTGAATAGTGTGAGGATAAAGTTAAAGTAGTAGTTTACATTTATAAGGTGTGAAAATAATTATGGAACGAACGGAAAGGAAAGTGTGCAAACAATTATGGGACGGGGGAGTACATTATATTATATATGTATAATTAAATATATGAAAATTATGTTATTAATTTATATACTCATTAAAATATTATATTAGATACGCTCATAAAGTCACAAACAGAAGTTGTTAATTAGTTCATTAATTAATTTTATTATTTTAATTTTTAATAAACAATATATGTATGATTTTAAATATTTAGATTTAATATGTTAAACTTGAAATTAATTATTTCGTGTATTTATTATTGTTTAAATCATTCAAATGCATATTGATATTATATTTTAAAATTTAAGATATTTTTAGTTAGGCTTGACAGTGGGGCGGGGAATACTCGAAAAAAAACGGGGACGGAGATTGTATTCCCACATAATATATATATATATATATATATATGTATATATGTAAATAGAAACTATTTAAAATAAAAAAAAATCGCGGGAAACAGATAATTTCCGCGGAAACGGAATTCCCAACGAGATGGGGATGGAGACAGATTTTTCCACACAAACTTGCGGGAATGAGAATGGGGAATGGGTGCCGTATCCGCTCCATTGACAAGTCTATTTTTAATAATTAATTTTAATATACATAATAAAAATAAAATAAAAATAGACAAATACCCGGTTGCAAAAAAATTGCCATCCCCAGTTACACCGGATGAGTTATTCTCTAAAATTGCAACAAACGAATTTCCCTTTTACTTCGGTGTGAAGTCATCAAAACGCGCATTCTACACGAACACAAACTCTCTCTCTATATATAAAACCCCTCCCCAGTTCTGCACGATACAGTCGCTTCTCTCTCTCTCTCTCTAGAAGATAAAATAACATTCCTCTCACAAACTACATAAATCGGTTATAACTATCTTTTCTCCTAACCAAAAGGAAGAAAATCTAGGAGATCATGAGTTACTACAATCAGAATCAACCCCCTGTTGGCGTTCCTCCTCCCCAAGGTGACTTTCTTCGTATCAATTTTGCGTTTTCCTTTTTCGATTTCTGAAATTCTCTGTTTTTTATTCAGTAAAGTGTGAATTTGACTTGAGTTGTTTGCTGAATTTGATGTAAAGGTTACCCGCCGGAAGGATATCCGAAGGACGCGTATCCGCCGCCGGGATACCCACCGCAGGGCTACCCGCCACAGGGATATCCGCCGCAGTACGCCCCCCAGTACGGTCAGCCTCCGCCACAGCAGCAACAGCAATCCAGCGGCAGTGTTGGTTTCATGGAAGGATGGTACGCCCTAATTTCCGTTTTGATGATTAGACCTCTAATTCAGTCTTTGTTTGATTTTCATTGTTGCGAATGATTCGGCCAGTAAGAATTTGTTGATTTAATTTTTGGAATATTGTGAATCGTATCCAGATCTGGGGGATCTGTGATTCGTTGTTGATTTGATAAATTGACGGCCAGTCAACTCGCCTACCGGCGCACGTTTGCTAACCTACGTCGGTGGGTGAACTGACGATTTTTGGGCGACTTGGAATTAAATCCCCAAAAAGCCCCTGATAACAAATTTAAATCCTCCTGTAGACCCTAATTCTCTTTTTAAACCTTGACGATTATTGCGCCTTTGAAAATTAATGCACTCATAATTGCAGATGATGCAGACAAAATCTTTTCAAAATATTGAAATTGTTTTCCGTAAATTATCGGAAAAGCCCTCTGAAGGTGCTCCATTAACACAGCCACACACTCCAATATTTGTTATGCTAAAAAAGAGGCTAATTTATTTATGTTCTACATTAATCAATTCCAATGCTTTACCCCTGAATAAAACAACCCCCCCCTTTCAACATTTCTTGTTTTCATTAATCCTTGCGAGTAATTAGGGCATAAAAATTGAAATTTTGTGATGTTCTGTTTGCAGTTTGGCTGCTCTGTGCTGCTGTTGCCTTCTGGATGCTTGCTTCTGATGAAGAAATTGTGAAAAAAGGTGTTTGCTTTGATTAATCAGAAGAAAAAAGAAGGAAGGATATTTTGCCTTGATGGAATTGAGAGTCTTCCTTGATTCTATAATCACCATTATTGTCTCATCTTTGTTTTTATTATTCTTAAATAATTTGTGAACCTAACCCTTTATTTGTGAGTGATGGAGTTTTGCCTTTTTAATGTTGGTGTAAATTCCAATTTCAGTACCTTGGAGATTTGTTGTTTATTTTAGCAAATACTCTTGTTGCAGACTCTTATGAGTTGTCATTTTATTGCCTTGTTCTGATTAGTTGTCATCTTGTTTTTTAAAATTGACCTTTTCTAATTTATGATGTTTTTCAGTTCTTTTCTCCACCCTGGTTGTTTTATATTCTTATGGCACATCATTGATGCTCCACTTAGAAGTTTGTTAATATTATAATTTTGTTTATTGAGCACACACACACACACACACATATATATATATATATATATATATATATATATATATAAATGTTTGCTTTAAAGAAGTTTGTTAACATTATACCTTTTCTTTTTAATTGAGGAGATATATAGATGTTTGCTTTAAAGATTATTCTTTATTAATATGCATATGCTTAGAGAGTGATGATTTTACATTTTATGAACAAATTCCTGCAATACAAACTCCATATATTATGAACAAATTCTCCAATGTACATACTTTGTATGTTATGTTTTGGCAAACTCTGTATATATGTGTTTTGGCAGGTGAGTTGTTGACTGTTGTGGGGTTTGTTTCAACGGTTGGTCCACTGATCTTGGCAATGTGAACCATCTACATGTTATCCACTGACATCTTTTCATTTAATCCTTTGTTTATTCCAAGCACTCTTTGGAGTAGTTGTTTTGGGATTTAAGATATAAATCTATTTTCTTTTAGTTGTTTTCCCGGATTCGGGTAGATATGATTAAATTCTCTGACATTTTATAATATTTTTTTTTTAAAGTTTATTAAGTTTACATATTTTCAAAATAAAAATATTTATTTTAATTTTTCATTCTCAAAATCTTAACCTCATAATTTTTATTTTATATATATATATATATATTTTAAAATCCTACCTCCCAAAATTTTGAAAGACTATATTTTTTAAAAATATGTATTTTTATAAATTATATACTTCTTATATTTTTGCATGAATTCTGAATTTATAAGAGATTTAGGTTGTTTTCAAACTCTTTTTAAAGCCTAGAATCATTTTTGTTTTAAAATAAATTAGGACTTATTAACTTTAAAAAGAAAAAAAAAATCTTTTTGAAAACACATATCAGCTCTTACATCCAAGTACTAGGGTTGCAAACGAATCAAATAATTTTGATTCGATTCGATATTCATATTCGAATTTTGATATTCGTATTCGAAATTTTATGATTCGAATTTGATTACAAATATTCGATTCGATTCAATTATTATTTAAATACGAATACAAAATAATGATATTCGATTCGATATTCGTAAATATTCGATTAAATATTTTTTTATAAATATTATAATGATAATAGACTTAATAGTTAGTATAATTATTGCTATTATTATTATTGTTATTATTATTATTTTAAGATTATAGACCATTAGAAATTTATGGCTGCTATAATTACTATTATTTTAATGATGTAAGCTCATTAGATAATAATCTAAATATCATATGCACCTATATTTCAAACTCTTACCCGAGGGTTGTAAATGAATCAAATACTTTTGATTCGATTAGGTATTCGTATTCGAATTATGATATTCGTATTCGAATTTTTATGATTCGAATTCGATTCGATTCGATTATTATTCAAATACAAATACAAAACTATGATATTCGATTCGATTCGATTCGTTTGCAACCCTACATCCAACACAATAAAATATTTCAAAACATGAGGATTTTAACAAAAAACGCTGACATTTATAATTGTGATTAGACTTGTCGCATTGGAGGCAACGCAGAAGTGTACTCCAGATTCATAGATTCTCGTACCATGTGTCTCCCACTTAATGTCTCTACATTAATTAACTACTGCCTTAAATTTTATACTGGGGTTTTTCTTCCACAAATTCCAGTTTATAATTTACTAGACAAACACCACATTTTTTAAGATGATATAATAGTATAATTACAAGCGATAATGTTACATTGAATTTCAGAAATATGATGATCAAGTTCCGTATTTTTAATTAGTTAGAATTTTTTTAACTAAAAAGATTCGACTATTCAATTACTCCCTCAGTCCACAAAAATTGGATTACCTTGGCAATTCACAGTTATTAAGAAAAGTTGATGTTGATGTGTAAAAATGAGTGTATTAGTATATAAATATATTTAATTATTAAAAAAATATTTGATGTGATGTGTAAAAGTGAGTATATGTGTATAAAAAATGAAAATAATGATTGTAAGTTTTCCATTTTAGGTAAGTAGACCATTTATTGTGGACAACAGTTTAAGGCAACGTGAATCATTTATCGTGGACGGAGGGAGTATAACTGTATAGTATAGACAACTCTATCTATTTAATAAAAACAAAACTAATTATATAAAGTTACATTTAATTTGCATGTATAACTATGCATAAGAGTGTCGTCAATATGTTAGTGTCTATGTATTTTCATAGATAGTTAATTAATTAGTATTTGGAGCAAAATCCGTTATCAGTTAAAATTTAAATGATATTGATAAAGTTTCTCGTAAATGATCAGCTCAACAATTGCATTTTCTCCATGGTTTCAAGTTTACCTTCAAATGAAATAAGGGTGAGGTGATGTTATTTTTGGGTTTAAAATAGTTTCTAAAATTTTCTGATATTGAAATTTGTACAAATAGTTATTTCGGTGTTTCTTTTTTATTTGTAGGGCCATTTAGTAGGTTAGAAAAGCAATGAAAAAAAAGTTTCTGTATTTGGTATGCTGGAAATTTTTTCAAAGAGGTCCGTGAAATATTTAGATATATTTTCTTGAAAAACACTGCTCCTTTTTAGAAATTAGAACTGACCCTCAACCCCCGATATGATTTCATGACCTTTTTCTTTCCCAAATTCTTCCACCTCATCAATGGTGGAGACGGCGTATGCGGTGGAGGCAGCGCTTGGATCGAGAACAATGGTTGTGCGCCGAACTGCGATGTCTTCGTTGATTCTATAGCAAAGACCACAATCGATTCTTTCGTGGCTGATGGGCTGTGAAGATCGAGTTCCAGATTTTAGATTCCGGCGACCTGCAGGCTGTTAAAAAGCGACGACAAGAAGATCCGATGATTTCTTATCTTGTTTAATCTACCAAACAATTTTTTTGTTTTCCTCTATGTGCCTTACCAAATAGTTTGATAGGTATATATAATATGGTGGTGGTAACTTTTTTAGAATCAATTTTTTAAAATTTGAATTAGAAAATATTTTAAAATTTGAAATTTAAATTTTAGTTTGCTTTGTTGGATTATGAGGTATTAATATTTGGATCAGGATATTTTTTCTCTTATAATTAATTTGTTCATCACCTTTTCAGTTCGATAATTTTAATTCGGTTCAAAACCTTAATGTTCTAAAATTAACCCTTCCCATTATAAATTAGGATTCACATGTGCAAGTTCAACCCTTTCACTCAAAGAATGGGCAGAAACAAGATCACCCACCACTACAACCTTACCGACTACCATTATCATCCCGACCACCACAAAACCATCGTCTCTCTCGATGCCGACGAACGAAATAGATAAAGGTAGGTGATGTGATAACAATTCTTGTGTAAATAAATTTTATTAACACTTGATATTGATATACAATAATTTATTTTCTTCAATTTGGGGTTCTTCTCTCTAGATATATTCCTCTGATTCTCCTTCAACCCTTGACTCGGCTTTGGTCTTGACTTGACTGGGTTTAAAGTCGGCTTTGACTTGATCGGGCTTGACTTTGACTTAAACGCTTGATCCAAGGACGAACAGTCTTGTGTTGGATCGAACGAGGTCTTTTTGAAGATTTTTGGTGAAGAACGTCTTGAATATGGTGAAGAACGATCTTCGAATCTTCAAGGTGGATTTAAACTTGGAAACACTTGATTGGAGGGATTTGGCCCCTTGCTCCTAGATCAAAGTGCGTTTACGGACGAACTTGACGAAGAACACTTGAAGGCGGTGATGAACACTTAGAGTCTTCAAGTTGATCTTCAAGGTAGAAACGTCTGATCAGAGGGATTCGCTCCTTGATTCTGGATCAAACGATATTTCTGGAAGGCTTTGACGAAGAACGGTTTGATTATTCGAACAACTTCTTCAGATTTTGTGAAGAATGCCTGAATCTACAAAGAGCTGGATCAATGAATCTTCTTAGCTCGCAGTTTTGCTCGTCGAGAGGATTGCTGCTACTCGTTCGTTCGTCGGAGTCTTTGTTGGGTGTGGACCACTTGAGAATGAACAAGAAAGACCCCTATTTATAGGGTGGAGAGGTGAAGACCCTCATTTCTTGCGCTGACACGTGGCGCGCTCTGGTTGGTTGATGCCGATTTGATTGACAGGATTTATGAATCAACCAAATTTGGCTTGATTGATTTCCGCCGTCTTCATAAATAGGGCAAATTAGCCATTTATTGCCATTTACGAGTACCGGAAGACTCGTAATTTAATAATGACTTGTACCGTGTACGATAAATACCATTTTACTATTTAATTAGAGAATTAATTTGTTAAATCCTGAAAATTAAATTAGCAATATATGTTGATATTTATTTAATTTATACACGTGTCATTATTTAATTGGGTAAGCAAAATTCATTTGATTACAGGTGAATTTTAATTTCTCTTTTCGTTATTTATTTTTTCATGATTTTAAAAGAGTTTTGAATGAATTTCTGTTGTTAATATTACAAATATTACGATTGAAAATCGACTGGAAATCATTTGTACAATTTGATCAAATAAAATTGATTGAAAATCGTCAAAAATCACTGGAGCTATTCATTCGATCTTGATTGTTTGGACAATTTAGTTGAACAAATAACATTTGTTCAAATTTTTTTGCATTTGTCCATTAAATTTTTTCAAACAAAGTAATGTTCGATTTTTTTTGAACATTACATTTGCTCCACCAACCAATGTCGAACAAATATATACGAAAAATAAAATATAAAGTACGAAAAAATCATTACATGTGCATATGAGGAACTTTATCATCTTATGTCAAAATTATGTTGACAACACAAGATTTCTCCTATCTCAATGTTCAAATTTTTTCCCAAATTAAAGGATTTTGTTCGAACCCAACCTATTTACAAAATAGGGGTGAAGTAAATTATTAAGGAATTGGGTAACTATACTTAAAGGGTATTATTGTCTTTTGAATTCTAATTTAGTAATGAGAATTGGAGGGTGGGAGAAATCTTAGTCCTTAATATTTTTATCCCATTTATTCTACCTTTGGTTATTGTGATATAAATCAATGAAAAAAATTATAATGTATTGTTGTATGAAAATGAATTAAATCAATTATCTCATAAAAAATAAATAATTTATTATCAATTCTATCTATTAAATCAAACTTGTCAAAAAAAAAAAAAGATTATGCTTCAGAAGAATTACCATAAAATTTGGGGTAAATTATTCCATAAAAACAAATAATTTATTATCAATTCTATCCATTAACTCAAACTAACCATTAAAAGAAATTAGATTATACTTCACAAGAATAAGATAAAGTTTGGGGAATGACTAGTGAGATTAGTGTGTAATTAATCCTCAGTTCCTTCACTGACTTTTAGAAATCTTGTATTAACAGTTCTGCAATTGGGCTCTTAGAGACTTTGGGCCTTTACATAACTTACTCTTGGGTAATATAGAAAAGGCCCAACAAAGAGACATATGTAATACGGCCCAAGCTAAATGCACCCACTTTTTGTAAGTAGAATTAGCACAAGAAGCTTTGCCCTCTTCTGTTTTTTTTATTCCCTATAAATATTTTATTTTTCTGAAAATATATACTTTACACATCTATAACATTTATGTTCACTTACCTTATTTATTCTTCTACTAAATGTGAGTGTGTTGATAAAATAATTGACGTGCGTGCTTAAGAGAGTAATTAATCAAGTCCGGATTGACGTGTCCAGAAGAATTGATCGAGCACGAAGAAAGAGCCAGATTGATGAAAGCTCTGACGAGTCGCCAGTTGTTAAGCTGGTGATGAGTCAGCAGCTTATAGTGAAGCAGATAGCTGTTCAGCAGCTTCTAGTGAAGCAGACTGGTGATCAGCAGCTTATGATGAAGTAGGCTGTTGACGATCCAGCAGCTTGTATTTCCTTTATAATGTAATCGAATTCATTCGAATAGAGGAGACAAAATTTACCCTCTAACGAAGTGCTACTTAAACAACGTGCTTATATATACGACCCACCTGCTTAAATATAAAACTTCACATACACTTCTATTTCAGCATATTATTGATGTAATCGATGTTATTATAGCCACATTATCGCGCTTGTGCAAATTACATCAACAATTTGGCGCTAGAAGGAGGGTTCGAACCTCCGATTTAAAGGTTTTTTTTTTTTTTGAAGAATAGGAGCGTTGACAACCGAAAGCTTGAAAGAAGATCAAGTGAGTCAATTCATGATGCTGTGGAGAAAAGTATACGTCCCATGATTTGATTAATTAAAAAGGGTATATTTACTTATCAATCTGGAATGGAACTACTGCTCTTTTGTTGCGGCCGAAATTTGTGCGTGTCGGAAGAAATTCAGTTTGTTCGCAAGAAGATTGATTGCGCGCACAAGATACACACTCCACGATGAGTCTCACCGCCATGAATCAGTGGAAAGCGTGACTGCCTCTGCACGCCGGCCAATATTTGTCATTTATTACTTGAAAAAAGTGGGGTGAACTTGGTCAATCGCGGTTGAGAGGAGAGGAAAGAAGAAGTGCCTGGTTTGATTAATATGGGCTTATGCAAGAATTGGGTCTTAATGTTTTGGGGCACATTTGGGCCTTAGCAGAAGAAAAAAATGATGAATGAAGAAGGACGAAGTGAAGGCACGTGAATCGAATTCCAGGAGCTGTTCGAAATTCCTGCGCTGAATTATTCAACCACAGCCGCAAGAGACAAAAATGGCCTCTTAAGTTTATACTACTTTTTTTTAGATTTAATTACGAAGAAAGAAAAGAAAATGACTGATATATTTACTTATCAGCAAATTACAGGGATATATACTCATCTTTATATATATACAGGAGTATGGTAAAAGAAAATGAGGAAGGGGGCAATCCTTTGTTCACGAGTGATAACGATGAAGCAACGCCACTCCCACACCTTTGTTATGTTATTGCCGTACGAAATTCACGAAGCTACGTAATAACCGCCTACAATTGTTTGCTGACTTGATCAGTAAATAAGTTGGTCTTATGCATTAATATTCTTAGTTATAATATTAAAATTCAACTGAGTAAAGCCCAACTAAGAGGACCTGCTGCATTTTATCTCCACGCTAAAATATAATTGCCGAAGAACCATTTTATTGACCAAGTCCAATACCTACGAATTCAAATTGGAAAACTAATTAATATGCTGGAGGAATTGGACCAGGTTACATGCTAAAGCCTAATTAGTAAATTACTTAAAAATTTGAGAATTGGGCCTATAATTTTATTAAATCAAACTTAATTAAATCTTGGACAAACATATTTGGATCAAGATTAATTTACTCCAATAATTTTGGCCCATCTTAAATCCCAAAAGAAAAAAATGGTCCATCTCAAATAAATTAACCATGCAAGATAAAAATTGCATTCAATTGCAAGATTGAATTTAAGGAATAAAAATTACTCCTTCAAGTAATTAAATTTCCTGCAGAAAAAACTGCTTCTTAAAGCAATTAAAATCCAGAAGAAAAAATTGCTTCTTAAAGCAATTAAAAATCTAGAAGAAAAAATTGCTTCCTAAAACGATCCAGATGCCTCCGGGCACATTATCACCAGATGCCTCCGGGCACATTATCACCAGATGCCTCCGGGCACGATTATCACTAGATGCCTTTGGGCACGATTATCCCGTTTTTATAGACGATGTTCATCCCGCCTATATTGACGCCACCGCCTATATAGGCGATGCGTCTCCCAGAGGCATGATTCCGCCTTATAGGTGAAGCGTCTCCCAAAGGCATGATTCCGCCTATATAGGCGATGCGCCTTCCAGAGGCATGATTTCCGCCTTATAGGCGATGCGCCTCCCAGAGGCATGATTCCGCCTATATAGGCGATGCGCCTCCCAGAGGCATGATTCCGCCTATATAGGCGATACGCCTCCCAGAGGCATGATTCCGCCTTATAGGCGATGCACCTCCCAGAGGCGATGTCCATCCCGCCTATATTGACGATGCAGGTTGGTGATACGCCGGAACATTTCAAATCATTCAACTCTTGATCATAAATCACAATCAACAGTTGAATGGGGGGCAGGAGACGATGTTGATAAAGAGTAGTTAGCTGGTTGTCTGACTCAAGCAGGCAGCTCAAGACTCAGACAAACAACTCGATGAACAGGTATGCAAGCGCGAAACTATTGATACCTCAACACTACACTGGGAGGCAGACCCTGATACACAAAATCATCAAGAAGCAAACACTACACTGGGAGGCAGACCCTGATACACAAAATCATCAAGAAGCAAAAAGCTCAAAGTACGCAAGGACACCAGTCCCAAAAAAAAGTTATTGTCAGAGCTCGAGGCAAAGGCCTTCAAAGTGCCCAGGTTCACTAAGGTGTCCTTCTTAAAGGATCACTAAGAACCCGCGGTCACTAAAGCATCATTCTTAAAGGATCGCTTAGAACTCACAGCCCAACATAAAAAAGACTCTCAAAAGACGAAAGTGTCTAAGACAAGGTTTATAAAACCCAATCGCCCAAGAGAGCAAAAAAGTACGATTCGCGGCCCTAAAGTAGCGTAAGACGAACAATTCGCTTCCGTAAGTGGTGTAAGACGAACATTTGCGTACCAAAATATAAAAACGAGCAAAAGACAATAACGTGCGAAAAATATAAACAGTTGGGGGCATATTCACCAACGGCAGGAGTAATCTATCCTTCAACCGGAGTGAATGGTGGCATCTCAGCTAGCTAAATCTCATCCATCAGTATGAAAGAAGTAGAGTCGATACTACAACGAAAGTCGCAAAGTAACCAAGAGGAAGCGCTCGCCAGGAAACCATACATTGAATATTCCTGCAATAGCAAAGCACAAAGGATCTCCAGGAAGATTGAAAAGTTGCAAACTATTTTTCAAATGCATCTACTTGCAGGTATAAAGAAACACAAGAAGTCAGTGCTCACTCAGCCCGCACGAATGGAGCAATGAACGCAGAGATTCAAATAACCTATGGGTATCTGGAAGGATTACACGGTACTCTTTTTTCCCTACGACCGGTTTATCCACAAGGGTGGTTTACGGCTAGATTTTTAACGAGGCCAGTAGCGTCCTTCTATGTATTCGTAACAAGGTTATAGAATCCTGCGGAGCCACACTTGATGCATCTATAGCTTGATGCTCGTTATTCATCTAATGATTCAAACAAACACCAGGCTAGGGGGCAATTGTTGATAAAATAATCGATGTGCGTGCTTAAGAGAGTAATTAATCAAGTCCGGATTGACGTGTCCAGAAGAATTGATCGAGCACGAAGAAAGAGCCAGATTGATGAACGCTCTGACGAGTCGCCAGTTGTTAAGCTAGTGACGAGTCAGCAGCTTATAGTGAAGCAGGTAGCTGTTCAGCAGCTTCTAGTGAAGCAGACTGCTGATCTGCAGCTTATGATGAAGCAGGCTGGTGACGATCCAACAGCTTGTATTTCCTTTATAATGTAATCCTATTCATTCGAATAGAGGAGACAAAATTTACCCCTAACGAAGTGCTACGTAAACTACATGCTTATATATACGACCCACCTGCTTAAATATAAAACTTCACATACACTTTTATTTCAGCATATTATTGATGTAATCGATATTATTATAGCCACATTATCGCGCTTAGGAAAATTACATCAACAGAGTGTACTACCAATAAATGTGAGTGCATATAACCCTAACACACTTCTATTTGTCTCCTTTTTCTAATGGCCTTGGAAACCCAGCCCAACTAACATCAATCGTTAGAACTTCTTATTGCAATTCAATCTTTATTGTTATGACAAGTTTATGAGATTTTTACTCCTTAGTTTATAGCTATTAGGTATTAAGTTCTTTGGTATTAATTGTGTATTAGACTATGAAAAAGTTTTGTATGATAATAGTTCATGATAAGTTTATCATGAATCAAATTTAAAGTATCAAATATTTAATCAGGTGTATCAAAAATTTCATCAGGTTTATCATAAGCTGATGTCAATTATATTTATATATTGATCTCAACTTTTGATATACCTGATACATTTTTTGACACACTTGACCAAATATGATACTTTAAAACAATTGCATGATAAGCTTATCATGAATTATTTTCATACAATACCTACTCTCAGACTATTAGTTGAGCTGTACAAAATTGAATGAATTTTTTCTAAAGAAAATAATACTCATAAATATTGAATGAGTCTTTGTTATCATTCAACCACTCATAATTGAAGGTTTAGCAATTAAAGTCTTCTTGTAGAAAAATTCTTTCTGAGAGTAAAATTTAAAGTTAAAAAATGTAAGCAATGCCCTCATGTTAATGATATTATATAACTTTATTCTAATGCCAATTAAATTACAAATGATGATATTATGAGTCATCGAATAATGATTACAATGTGAATTATAATTACATTCTTAATATATTAATGTTTTAATTCAGAAATGGGTTTGAAAAATAATACTCCATCTGTACCAAAATTACTTTCACACTTTCCTTATTTGGACGTCCCAATTCTTTTTTCACACACCTAAAAAGAAAACTTTTTACACTCACAAAAGTCAATAAAGTACACTTTTTTTTATTTCATTATTTAACTTTACATTTACATACTTACTTTTATTTTAATTCTACTATGAAAGTAGTTCCGGAATGGAGGGAGTAATAGTATTAAAATGAAATTATTAGAGTGCGTTTTGTTTAATGAATAAAATAATTTATTCTGCCAAAACATTTTATCCATTAAACCAAATACAAGTTAGTGTTAATATATAGTTGAATTCACATTTATTTATAGAAAATCATTTTTATCTTTGTTGACTTACTTTTTATTAAATCCGACTTTTTTAAAGATTTTTTTTAAAGAATACTCTTAAACAAGGTGAATGGTGTAGAATAGTAATACAGTTGTCAACCCTTGAGTCACAAACTCAAAACGACGACGTTAACTTAACCGTTTCTCAAATCTCACTAACCCAACCCAAATAGGAAAAAAAAAAAAAACATATATACAGCGAAATAAAACTATGCTTTCCATTTCTGCGTTTTCAATCACCGCTTTCTTGTCGAAATCACTGATCAATCCCTATCCCCGCACATTCCTCTGCACAATGAGCTTCAATTCTCACGTCTTCGCCGGAAATCCTATAAAATCAAGAACCCCCAAACCCGCCGAGCCCGTATCCCCTCAATCCGCGCTCCAAACCCTGAAAACCCTGCTGATTTCGGGCCAAAACCAAACAATTTCCCCCGATTTCAAGATTTTACCCTTCAGGAAAGGAAGGCCGTTGGCCGGTTCGAAGACCGAAGGGCTCAAGTGGCATCTGGGGTGGTTGAGTTTGGGGGAGTGCAAGGCCTACTTGGAGAATTCCGAAGGGAGTTTCACCGACGAGTCATTCGTGTATTTAGGGTGTAAGGATGATGATGATGTTGTATATTGGGCTATCGATGTGTCGGAGGTGAGTTCGTTGGTGAACGAATTGGGAGCTAGGCAGTTTTGCTTTGTGGAGTTGAGGACTCTCATGGTGGCCACTGATTGGGCCGATCCTGTCGCCATGGGCGACCTTGCAATTGCAGGGCATGTGAGTTTCTATTGAACGAATTTTTGTGTTGAATTCCAAAAGAATTAGATAACAATTTTGAGTAAGGCTTCATTTCTTCCTGATATGATATTCTTGGACTTCAGGCCCGAGCTTTGTTAGAATGGCATAATACAGCACGTTTTTGTGGACACTGCGGGGGAAAGACAGTTGCTGCAGAGGCTGGTAGGCGGAAGCAGTGCCCCAATGAATTATGCAGAAAGAGAATTTACCCTCGAGTTGATCCAGTATGTGATGCTGAACTATTTTCATCAGTGAATATTTGCAATTTTTGTGCTAAATTCCTGCCATTTATGTGCCACCCACAGGTTGTAATCATGATGGTAATAGATAAAGAGAACGACCGTGCACTGTTAGGTAGGCAGTCGAGATTTGTTCCTCGCATGTGGAGTTGCCTTGCTGGATTTATAGAGGTTTGTTTCTGTCTTGGTCTAAAGTCATCATTTGGTCCTAGATTGTCCTAATGTTAAAATTAGCCAGGGGAAAGCTTAGAAGAGGCAGTAAGGAGAGAGACATGGGAGGAGACTGGCATTGAAGTTGGTGAAGTTGTCTATCACAGTTCTCAGCCATGGCCTGGTATAGTCTCCTACTTTTTTCTTTTTTTGAAAATTTGTTGTGGGTAAACATGGAACTAGAAGCTTTAATGAAGATGACATAAAGCTCAATACAACATGTGGGGAGTATTTATATTATCTATGTTGCAAAACAACTTGAAGAAGGAAACCAGCATGCACATTTTCAGGTTCACGGTGCTCATAATATTTACACACCTTTATAGCGTTATGCATTATACGCTATAATTACCTTAAATGGTTAATGACAATTCAAGCACGAATAGATTCGTTGGGCATATCATTAGCTTCACACATTATACATTATGAACTTTGGCTTTGAAAACCTCATGTTTTGGACTTCTTTGGATATATTGTTCACCTCCCCTTCCCCTTATAAGAGCAACAGATTTTATCATGTTTGAAAGAATGAATGTAGAGGAGAAACTACTATCCTGGTCTGAGTGTTGTATAGGAAACAGAGGCATGTGAGCAAAAACGTTGGATTGATGCTCAGGGCTTGATCCTCTGAGCATATGGGCTGTATGTGTACATATGTTGTGAAGTAATGCAGACATAAAAGATAAAAGGAGAAGAATATACAATGCTTCTCCTGTCCTGACAATTGAAAGACTTATATTGCAAAAGGACACAGCAAAAAATCATTACAGAGTTTTTGGTGCTGACTAGGCATTTTTATGTTCTCTCCTTTACTAAAGCTTGCTTCATTACTGCAGTTGATGTCTTGTTCTGTTGTTTGAAGATAATGACTACTTTATGTTTCTTGTCTTCCACTATATTCAAATTGATCTACCGTCAGGCTGACATCACGCTGCTTGTGTGGTTTTTCCACAGTTGGACCTAACAGCATGCCATGCCAGCTAATGGTTGGATTCTTTGCATATGCTAAAACGCTCGAGATAAATGTGGATAAGGAAGAACTAGAAGGTAGACTGAATAAGATTTAGAAGTTTGCAGTTATGTTATTACTTAGATGTGAGTTTATTCATTACTCTCCAGAGATGTGATTTATTCGTCTAATTGTACAGAGGCTCAATGGCATAGCCGGGAAGATGTGAAGAAAGCTCTCACATTTGCGGAATACAAGAAGGCACAGAAGACAGCAGCAACTAAGGTAGAGCAAATGTGCAAAGGGGTGGAGAAAGGACAAAGCTTGTCTTCAGATTTCAATGTTGAAAGTGGGGAACTGGCTTCTATGTTTGTACCGGGCCCGTTTGCAATTGCTCATCACCTCATCTCTTCTTGGGCGAATCAAGTAGTGCCTAATGGCGTTGAATCACAGAAACAATCCGCTGCTTCACTATCGAACTTATAATGTTTGAAACAAATCCAGATTTAGGAGAGGTTGGTATTATTTGTTGTGATTAGTTGAACTTGTACTTTCTTATATATTTGTTGGAAGTAGGTAACCACTTTTTAACAAGACAAAAAAATGAATTCATAAATATAAATCTTGTATCACAAAGTGGTTTATATCATAAAAATGGTTTATATAATACTTTGCCATTTGTTGGAGGATCACCTGGAATAATCAAATGATGGCTTAGTGGCAAAACTGAAGGCAGTTTCTTGTGAAGATAGTTGACTCGACCCTGTAAGATGAAAATGTCGTCTTTAGTATCCAGTTTCGAAGAAGTCAGAACATGTTGTAAGATGAGAAACACTACATATACATCAAAAGAAGTATTGGAATCGAGCTCTCTTTGTTTCAAAGTGTTGAATGAATATCATGCAATTCTTAATTATTTGTCTATCTACTGTTGCTCTTTTACTGGGGTGTTTTTGTGAGTGGTTATTATAGGCAATAGAGCTTAGTCGACATCTTCTATCCCAAAATACGTATTTATGTTTTGTCTACATTGGTATTATATATTGCTTTGTTAGGTATTTGAAATAATATTTCCTTATTTGTCACTTAGTTTGCATATACAACTGTTGGAAATCAGTAATTGGGGTAAGTGCTGAGATACAATTTTGGAGTGGCGCTTTGCCTCTTTGGTGTGATTACCAGTGAGTTTAGTTGTGTTATTCGAGTCGATTACTTGAAGTTCGAATTCGACTTGATTATTTGTTGAGCAAGCTCACGTTTATGCAATTCGATATGAACTAATTTACTGTTGCAATTTGATATATGGTGTAAATTATTGATAATACTTATACTTACGTGACAATCGAAATTGCCGTCAAATATATGTCACACACCAAATCAAATGCCAAATTTACAAGATTTTGTCAAAATATTTTTAAAATTAAAAATCACATGCTGGCGTTTCCAAATATCCAAGTTACCTTCTTTTCACCCCAGTCCCACGCACGTTTAATAAACCTTCCAAGAATGATGATCCATTTGCTTTCAACGTCTTCACCCACTATTTAATCCATAACTAAATAACTCATATTAGAGATACAGTCTCTAATTTAATCAAACAATCATTTGAAGATGATTCTCAAATCGTGGATCTTGACATATTCTGCACCAAGTTTGTTGAAGTTAAACAAATTTTTTAATTTTCAAAATACTTTAAAAGTATTAAAAGAATTTGCTTCGACACTAAACATGTCTTTTTTTTTTTTTTTGTGGCGGTCTGGCTGCCACGTAAGCGTAGTACCTCCTGAAATTTATTTTATGTATATTATATTATTACAACATTGGTAGAGAAGTAAGAAGCCATTCTAAATATAGTTTAGCATCAAATTACCTCTCCATAGAAGTGGATCATTGCATCAATTTCGGGAAATGGTGCGTGCAGGGCCATCATCATCTTTATGTAACCACAGAGTGGTGAGAGAAAAACAATAAGAAGAGAGAGGAGAGAGCAACACATCGTTGTTGATCCATTGTTCTCTTTTCTCAAAACTCTAAAAGAAAGAAGACAATGTCGTTCCAAGGCACGTCCCAGAAATGCACTGCATGTGAGGGAACTGTGTATCTGGTTGATCGCCTCGCAATCAATAATCGAATTTATCACAAGGCCTGCTTCCGATGCCATCACTGCAAAGGCACCCTTAAGGTACCTGATTCTATGTCAATTGATCCATTAATGGTGATTTGATGATTTAACTTCCTTTGATCTGTTTTCAGCTGGGAAACTTCAATTCCTTCGAGGGTGTTTTGTACTGCAACCCACATTTTGATCAGCTGTTCAAGAGAACTGGCAGCCTTGACAAGAGTTTTGATGGTAATTTAATGAGATGAATCAAATACATTGGAATAGTGGATTAATGGTTGAATTCTTGCAGGAATACCCAAGGTCGTTAAACCAGAAAAGAATCCAGAAAGTGAGGTAAAAAGATGATACTGTCCACAGATTGTTCTCTATAATGTTTTAACATTGTGGCTAATATTGAAAGTTTAAATTAAACAGAATGCAGCCAAGGTTTCAGGCATGTTTGCTGGTACCAGAGAAAAATGTGTGGGTTGCTCCAAGACAGTTTATCCCATTGAGAAGGTAAATAATTGTTGATATAAGTAAATGTATGCAAGATAGATATGTTAAATGAGAAAAAAAAACGAACACAGTAACATTGTGTTAGCTACGTTCATGAGCAAAAAAGAGTAACGCATATTGTTACGACACAAAGTATCCTAAACAGACATAGCTGAATTCAAGACATTCCAACACTAATATCTATTTTCGTCATGAAATCTTCAATGCAATCAGCACACACACTTTATATGACCCTTTAGATAATTTGTGGGAATCATCAGGTTTCGGTGAATGGAGCAGCGTACCACAAGGCGTGCTTCAGGTGCAGCTACGGGGGTTGTACCATCAGCCCGTCGAACTATATAGCTCATGAGGGAACTCTCTTCTGCAAACACCACCATGTTCAACTGATCAAGAATAAAGGAAATTTGAGTCAGCTCGAGTCACCTGAATTGAAAGAATCACCCAGTGCTGTTGAAAACGCTGAGGAATCGTGAAAAAACTTTTCCACTTTGCCTCTCTCTCTCTTTTATATCTCTGTAGTTTGTTTCTTTTTATGTGCAGAAATCCCCCCACAAGCCAAATACTTTTGGGTGTTAATCATGGAAATGTTTTCTATAAGCCATGAGCAGGGATTTTGCTTCTTTAATTTATTTTGTTTTGTGAAAAATCCATTTTGAGTGCATTAATGAAGTTAGATTTGTGGCAAACTAGAGTGTTCCCAATAGCAAGAATTTGGTTGTTCACAAATCAAACTTTGCTATTGGGAGTTGTGTGGAGCATTTCTTGACCCCATCCCTGCCCTGGAACCACAAAAAATTAAACTAAAAAATCAACAGAAAAAACTAAATTATTTATTTCAAGTGTAAGCAGGCGACAAAGTCAACAACAAATACAAGCCTAGCATACTTATTAAAGCTCCAAGGCACACCTAGGAGCAATAGTGCGCCTTAAGCGGGCGTCTTTTGAACATTGAATCAAAAAATAATAAATACATTATATAAATTTAAATTAATACGTAGCATGTAAATAACAATTATATCAAAATTCAAAACCAAAAAAATAACTCATATAAATGACATAAGTTTAGATACCAAGTTTACATAGACCATAAATGTTTAAATAAAAAGCAAACAAATAACACATCAATTATCGTCGTTATCATATCCATCCTTACAAAATATAATTAATAAAAGAAAGCTTTCCAACACATGTGCCCGCCTCTAATACCTGAGGCGCTTTTTTGCGCACCTAGAGTGCGCCTCGGGCGCGTTTGATTACTAGGTAAAAAATTATGCATATATTAAAAGAATGAAATTTTTTTTTAAGTATATAAGAAAGGCATTGGTGAGCCTTAAGCCTTTAATAACTATGAAGCCCAGACTGGAAAAGAGCAAATTGTCTATTCCAAAGCAGGCCTGCCGGCCGGCTTCGATCAGACATTGGCTCCGGCTGTCTAACCACTGCACCAGATGCCTGAATCTGTATATTCAGAAAACAACAAAATCAATTAAGGAAGAAAATATAAGCACACTAAGTGTTTCATCACAAAACTTCAGGTGATGGATACCATCTTGAAAAATGTAGGGCATGTTTGCAATCACAACTTCAAGGCCAGGAGTGCTTTTATAATTCAAAAGCTGGTCACACCAGCTTCGGAAAAAAGTGCTTCCCACTGTACAAAAGCTTTTATAATTATCATAAGTCAAGTATACATAAATGCAGTAGGAACAATAGGAAATAACAATTTAACAAAGGACAGCCCTTTAATAATGAGCAATCTTTAATCATCAGGCATAAATAGACCCTATGGCATTAGTTAAATGAAGGTGTTAGTGACCTATATCTCGGTAAGCCATCATAAAATTTATACAAGTGGGAAAGCAAGCAATCAAATCACTCATAAGTAAACATCTTACAACGTGATCAAAGTCAATGCTCGTCCTGGCTAACATAATTAGACCCTCAAATTCAACTAAGTCGCGAGCATTTTTCGCAAAACCCACATCTATTCCAGCCGGTGTAGGAGCACAAGAATTCCTTCTTCATGATACCATGGTGGTGACAGACATCTTCTTTTACAATCCATCTACAAAACAAAAAATAGCCTCGGAGGTTAAAATCAACTGCAATTCTTGAACAAATTAATAAAGGTATTTATTTTACAGACAGGGGGAATACTAATGCTGGAATAAGATGGCAATTTACCGTGCAATCATAAGGTGCCACATGTGGAGTTCATTCGGTTACACTTTCTATTATGAGATCCCAAGAAACTCATAATTTATTCAAGTAAAGGAAAAGAAGAAGAACAAAATCAAGGGCCAAAAATGAACATTTTCTAGAATGGCTTCTGTAGCTGCATCTTATCCTTACTTCTATCCTTAATACGACACCAGTCACCAGATGAACAAATAAGCAAACGTCTAAATGACCAGTAAGAAACACAAACAGTCAGACAACTCCATCTAGATTATATTAAACATTCAAAGCCTTCAAAAAAGCATATTCACACACAAATCATAAATAAGAAAGAGAAAATCGAAAGTAAATCGGGCATTTGGTCTAGTGGTATGATTCTCGCTTTGGGTGCAAGAGGTCCCAAGTTCGATTCTCGGAATGCCCCCTCGCAAATAATGATATCATAATCACATAGTTTTTATTTTATAATAGATCTGAGAAAAACAAAGGTTAGTAGTATAACTTGATAAAAGTCAACCAAGACATGCACATTTGGAACAGCCAAATTCAATGTTAAAAATAACTTCAAAGGAAGAACAGTCTCATCAGCTCTGCTGACAATGAGAAGGCAAACAAAATCAAAGAAAACCTACCAAGTCTTTTTTTTTTTTTTCAATTTAGCTAATCGAAGATGATCAATTAAGTTTGAAATAATAGTATTGCCATTAATAACACTAATGCACTAGATAGCAGCAGTTGGATGTATCATACTAATAAAAAACACTATTTGAAAATATAAACAGATCTCATCATCAATTGGGCATTTGGTCTAGTGGTATGATTCTCTCTTCGGGTGCGAGAGGTCTCAAGTTCGATTCTCGGAATGCCCCAGTCAAATAATGAGATCATGTACACATATTTTTTCCAGTAAATAATATTTTGAGGTGAACAAAAGGCTGGTGTAACATGATAGAATTCAACTTTGGGAAGAATGTGCATCCTATGAAAATGAAAGCTTACTTTTATAAAGGATTGACAAATAGCACCAGTGCAACAAAGAAGAAGCAAGGACAAATAACAGCTACCCTAGAAGATTGTGTTTTTTAGCTTTTCTTCCTATC
>JAPKLY010000014.1:853015-858015 GCA_026898435.1 Prunella vulgaris | reverse complement strand
TATACAATAATGGCTGTGAACTGATATAAAATAATATAAAGTCAAAAACAGCAGCGGCAGCAAAGAATTGAATTAAGAATGAAAATCTCGAACCATTCACATGCCAAGATTAGCAGTTTTACGAATGCAAAAAAAAAAATTAAAAAAAATATATATATATATATCAGGAAAATCAACTTGTGTTTCTGCTAAAAGCCTTACCGTGTGGAGAAGAGCAAGAACTAGCGAAGAATAATTTGGGAGGGGTAGACAGTCGGAGTTGGAGAATCGGCGCACGTACTCAGTAAACTTTAAGAGCAGTTAGGAATCTCACTCCTATTTACTTTTTTTTTTTACACGTGAATCAAGAAAGAATAAATAATCTATTATAATAAATTGTTCATTTTTTCATTTTTATCTTTCGCATTATATATTACTCCCTCCGTCCCAACATTTTATTTATAGGTGGAGTTTCACGCATATTAAGAAAAGTAAAGTATGTGAGTGTGAAGTTAAATAATCAAATATAAAAAGTGTATTTTATTGACTTTTGTGAGTGTGAATTATTTCATTTTTTGGGGTGTGAAGAAAAACTTGAGACGTCCACATAAGAAAAGTGTGAAGTTTATCTTGGGACAGAGGGAGTTTATTTGATCTTTTATCTTTTTAGGAAACTACTATTTATTTTATTATTATTATTTTTAATATTTCTTACACTATTTTCATTATTTTTTCACTTTTTTCTATCACGTCATTTATACTATATTAATATTTTTATGCAATTCTTAATACTCGTGCTAAAAAAGTATGAACGACTTATAAGGATACGAATGGAGTATATGAGTATAAAGTTAAATAATAAAAAAGTGTATTTTATTAATTTTTTATCATAGCCAGGTGGATTAACAAAAATTCAAAATATGAGTTAAGATTAAAATAAATGTTAAAATAATAATTACATTAAAAAGATGTGATACGAAAAGAGGAAAAAAATATGAAGAGAAAATGAGAAGTAAAAAAAAGATAGATTATGAATAATAGAATGATAAGTTTATAGTGATTAATAAAAATGAAAATATGAGAAATTTATAGTAAAGTGGGGGATAATATTTGAATATTAATTTTAAAAATTAAAACAAAGTATAAATAGCTAAGTATAGGTATCATGTGCAATAAACTGTTCAAATGCATTCTTTTATAGTTTGAATTGTCTTTAATAAAAAAGAGTGAGGGGTGTTTTTTTCGAATTTTAGAAACTGAATTTTGAAAATCTAACTCTACTTTTTATAAATAATGTGTAAAATATATTCTCTCCGTTTTAGAGAAATTTATCACGTTTTTTACTTGGACGTCTCACATCAATTTTCATACTAGTAAAAAAGAAAATATCAATTTATTGTATACTCACAAAATTATACACATATTTACACCAATACTACTATTTTAAAAATTTAGTACATTTGCGTCGTGTTAAAACTCATCACTAGTCAGAGACAAAATAAATTTTTTGCGACTGAGTCAAAACTTGGCTCAAGAACGGACTCATTTAGTAAACCGATTGATCTGAGTGAAAACAAAATTTCATATAAACCGACCAAATGAATTAATAAATAAAAATATTTTCATTTTAAAGTAGTGCTCTCTCCGTAAACCTAATGCACATTTTTTTAATGACAAAATGTGAAATATTCATTAAACTTTTTTGTTAAAAGTAAATACATCACGAAGCATTTGATATAAATTTAAAATGAGAATAATAATGGATATAACTGAAAGGATTTAAAATGAGAATAGTAATGAATATCACTAAAAGGATTTAAAATGAGAATAGTAATGAATATCACTGAAAGGATGATCACTATAGAATTAAATAATTATCTATTTTTATGATCTTATCCATGTACAATAAATAATACTAAACACTACTTATAAAAATAAATTTTTATTAATCTCAATTATTTCCCATTTTCCATCTGTATTACCCCCAACTAAACGTGCCATAAATAAGAACATTTGCATCAATTGAAAAAATATTTAATGCTTCCAATAAGTAAA
This sequence comes from Prunella vulgaris, assembly GCA_026898435.1. NCBI lineage: Eukaryota > Viridiplantae > Streptophyta > Magnoliopsida > Lamiales > Lamiaceae > Prunella > Prunella vulgaris. The sequence continues at coordinate 855,981 of JAPKLY010000014.1, read as the reverse complement.
CAATACAAGACCATAATTTGAGACAAACAAAGTAGACCGTTACTTTGTTCTGTTGTTTGCTTTGAGGAATCAGGTTTGCTGTATTAGCGCTAGAAGACCAGAATCATGTGCAAATAGTTGTCAGTTCTTAAACAATAGCATAGGGAATGGGAACTCAAGATGCCCAAAATCTCAACTATTAAAATTGCAGTATATACAAATAAATTCATAGATAAAAATATTTTGATGTTTTATTATCAGAATAATTATCATTACACTTGACGGGTAGGACTTTACTCTGCAGAACCCAGATTTATGGTACTCTGCTCTCTGCAGGCTCTCACTCGAAAGTCTATAAAAAAAGCATGATCAACTTCGATAAAGTAGGTTATATCATGCTCATGAATCTCTTAAAATCTGCAAACAGCTTGAGTTTAATTCGAGGATGAATCAATCTCCTACAGGAAACAAATAACATGAGCAACATCAGACCAACATTGGAGTATAGAAGAATAATCTTCTATTATCCACAGTTGTAGGCACTCTTCAGGCTGAACCATTTGCAAAGTCGTTCTAGAAGAAGCAGTATAATCCCTCACAGTAAAGCACTTGGCAAGGAGCTTTTGGTAATTATCAATAGATCTACTAGCAAATAACAAATGAGAGCAGAAATGGTACGAAGTAACACGAATTATCCTATTGAGAGCCTCATGAAACGAAATGAATGTCAACTGACAAGGAATTCAATTAATACAGAGGTTCTGATGACACAACAAATCACAGAAGTTCATCTTTGACCGTCCAAAACCTAGCCAGCCAAGTTATAATAATTCTAACAAAATTGAAACCTTCCAAAATAACGGAAAAATATTGGTAGCATTGTTGCAAATATTCATACCAGTTCATCAGATAAGATGAAGTTGGCCACATCATAGTCAAAGCACCATCAAAAGAATAATCTGAATCTCATCATCAAATGGGCATTTAGTCTAGTGGTATGATTCTCGCTTTGGGTGCGAGAGGTCCCGAGTTCGATTCTCGGAATGCCCCAATCATATAATATCATGACCGCATTCACTTTTAAATTTCTTTATTTTTATTAGAAGGCAAATATTTCAAATGAACCTTGCCTAATAGAACCAATATTATAATCCTACTCAAAGTAGATTCTGGAAGCAGAGGCATTCGGACTAATGATTAACTTCATTAAAAAAAGTCAGATGCTAACAAAGCATACCTGGTTGTTAAAACAATTTGTCAGCAGAGGTCTTCTAATATGAGTTTTGATCCATCTGAAGTCTGATTCAGCACTTAGATCTTCACCAGCAAGGAACATAAAGCCTTCAAATGTATAGTTACAATAAGTGTTAACCAATCTAAGCCAGTTGACCTTTCAGGAAAAAAATAGCCAGAGTAATAGATGAACAGGCCATAATTATAAATAAAAAATTGGAGTTTGACTAATAAATTGGGTATTGGGTCTTGTGGTATGATTCTTGCTTAGGGTGCAAGAGGTCCCAAGTACAATTCTCAGAATGCTCCTTCTAAAGGAAATTCATTTCCTTTACTTTTTTTTTTTTCTTGGATAATTATACATTTTTCGATTAAGTTGTCTAACAGAGCAAAATTCTGAACTGCAGTAGATGATCCTTGAGCAAAATCAAATTGAAAACGTTCTTTTTTACAATTTTTCAATGAAAAGGATAGCACCTTAGACATGCTGATGAAGTCCAAAAATGCAGAATTGTTAATTAAGGCTATCCATATGATATAATTCCACGACTTCCACTAAAATGTCAAAATTAACAGTCTGGAGCCCACACAGTGAATACTAGAATAGGTACAATCACGATGAATAAACATAAATAATCTGAATAAGAATTTGGGAAATAGACAACAGAAAACCAAAGATGTCAGGTTAGCAGATACAACAGCTGCATTATACTCCACTCTAAACCAAGAAAGAAAATTTAAAAGTAGCATTTAATGGTGTATAAAGTATACCACAACGCTAGAATGTTAAACATAACAATTAGATACCAATTACTCAAAATCAGGCTCACGATGAAATGATGCCCAGGAAATCAGTGAATATTAAGAACTAAAAGAATTAATTAGTAAATGAATGATCATTTAGGTCAAAGAAAGAGCTATGGTAAACCAGCAGGACATTTGGTCTAGTGGTATGAATCTAGCTTTGGGTGCGAGACATACCGAGTTCGATTCTCCGCACACCCCAGTCAAATAATGAGATCATGATCATATACAATACTTATTTTTAGCTTTGACTAAATTAGAAATATTCGAGAGAAACAATAGTCAACAATACAACCTTAAAAGTAAAAACATCATCGAAAGATTAACTTGAATCTCATCATCAAATGGCCAATGGGCATTTAGTCTAGTGGTATGATTCTCGCTTTGGGTGCAATAGGTCCTAAGTTCAATTCTCGGCCCCATTTCAAATAATGAGACCACGATGATACACATTCATTTATTTTTAACTTTCATTATAAAAATAGCATCCGAAAAAATTCAAAACACCATGAAAAGAATGATCAGAATTTCATCATCACCAGGGCATTTGGTGTAGTAGTATAATGCTCGCTTTGGGTGCGAGAGGTCCCGAGTTCAATTCTCGGAATGCCCCAGTCGAATGAAAAATTATGATTACATAATCATGTGAACTTTTATATTTTGTGCTTTCAAAAATAGATCTGAGAGAAACAAAGGCTAATATAGCATGACAAAAAGTCAACCAAGTCATGCACATAGGGATCAGGCAAGTTCATAGTAAAACATAATTCATGGAAGAATAGTCTGATGACAATGAGAAGGCAGATGATTTTAAAGAAAACCTACTAAGGCTTTAAAAACTTAATTATTTATTTAGTTAATGGAGTTGATCGATTAAGTTTGAAATTGATGTGTTGCAGCTACTATCCACTAGTGCACCAGATAGATGCAGTTGGATGTATCATAATTGT
>JAPKLY010000014.1:833800-852448 GCA_026898435.1 Prunella vulgaris | reverse complement strand
AGTTCGATTCTCGGAATGCCCCTGTAAAATAATGATACCATAATCATGTAACTTTTTTATTCTTTGTAGACCTGATATAATCAAATACTGGTACAACAGGATAGAAGTCAGCCAAGTTGTGCACTCAAGGAACAGCAAAATTCATCATCGTAGTTAAAACATAACATTTCGAAAAAAAGCCTCATCAATTCTGTTGCCAGAAGGCATTATTAATAAGACAAACTATATAAAAATATAATGAAGATCTAATCAGTACCCGGGCATTTGGTTTAGTGGTATAATTCTCGCTTTGGGTGCGAGAGGTCCTGAGTTCGATTAAACATTTTTATTTCTTTATTATTATCAGAAAGGTAATGAAGATGGTATAACATGATAGGTGTGAACAGAGGCATGTATAACTGAACAGATGTTGCAATCCAAATCCACACCGGCATTCAGTATAATGATGACATCAATAACTCCATGTAAAAGAAAGGCAGAAGAATACCAGCTTGGTTATGACACTTATTTAGTAGAGGTCTAATTAGCACGAGTTTGATCCATCTGACGCCTGATTTTACACTTTGATGCGAACAAGCCCTTCACCCGCAAGACATTCTTGAACATCTGAAGCCTTCAAAAGTAAAGTCACAGTAATTGTTAACAAACCATCTCAGCCCCGTTGGCTTTTCAAGAAATACACATCCAGAGTCATAGATGCATAGATCATAAATAAAAAGGCACAACTTCAATAGTAAATTCGACATTTGGTTTAGTGGCATGATTCTCGCTTAGGGTGCAAGAGGTCCCAAGTTCAATTCTCGATCATTGGGGACAAGGAAATGCATTTCGTTCCTTGGCATTTTTTCCTCGATCATTATAGATTTTTCGAATAACTTGTCTGACAGAAAGAAATTCTATACCGCATCAGTAGATGATCCTCACTGGAGCCAAATCAAATTCGAAACTGCTCTTGTTTGCAAATTGTTAATCAAAATGATACCAGCTTATAGATGCGAATGAAGTCTAGAAAGCAGAATTTTCATAAGCCGCGTATGTATTTTAAGATTCCATGACTTCCACTAAATTTCAAAATTTTCAGCCTGGTGCCAAGAAAGACAATTATTGAACAGGTAGAATTAATCTGAAGAAGAATTAGGTAAACAGTCAATAGGGAACCAACAATGTGCACTATACTCCACGTGTAAATCTAAAAAACCAAGAAAGAAGAATTAAAGAAATATTTAGTGTTAGATACCACAATGCCAGAAGGCTGAACATAATAAATAAATTCCATTTACCCAAAAATCAGGCTCAAAATGACATGAGACCCCCAAAAAAAATTAGTGCATATAAAAACACAAGGAATAAGATGGAAAGGACCATTTAGATCAAAGAAAGAGCTTTAGTAAATCAGCAGGGCATTTGGTCTAGTGGTATGATTCTCGCTTTGGGTGCGAGAGGTCCCGAGTTCGATTCTCGGAATGCCCCATTTGGAAAAGCATATGCTCTTTTTATTTAAGTACATTTCTGATATCATTAAATTTTAGGATTAATTTGTCTGACATATCATTTTGAAACAGCAGCAGATAATCCTCATTTCTTGGTGATATCATGTTCAACACAGAAGGCAGGCTAGCAGCATATGCTTGACTTAAATTAATCCAAAGGACAGGTTATTTCTATCTATTGAAATTCTAGAAGACTAGAACTCCATTTACTTCTATTGAATGTCTAATCAACTAGTATGTGGCCAAATAAAATGATCGACTGAACCACTCCATGTCTGACCGATTAAGAGCTTTAAGAATACCCAGTCTACTTTCTAATTCAACAATGTTCCATTATCATAAAAGAAATAGTCGTGATTGTTGAATATCCAAGGTTTTTAAAACAACACAACCAGAAAAGATTGTGTGTAGTGCAACCCAGTAAATAGCTAGCATGGACTCAAGGACAATAATAGCCGCCCAAATGCACCAAAAAAATCCTCGAACTAAGTTAAAAAGGGTCAAATCCTAAGGTGTTACTCATTATACATGATCAGCTTCAACTCAAACTCCAAAGTCCAAACCCCAGTACGAATAATCACAATATAAATTATGACTATCCTAACATATAATCATAAATACGATACTTCAAAATAAAGAACAAGTGAACATATTTTTGTTTGATTAAAATTTGATGCGAATCAGAGTCAACAGTAAACTGCTTAACCTAACTAGCATCATCCACCCTACATTTACAATATTGAGGCCGAACAGGAATAGAATAATAAAGTCAAAAACACAGTGAAAACATTAATAGCAGCAGATAAATTAATTAAAAATGAAAAGTTCAGACAACCCACATGGCTAAATTAGCAGAGTTACGAATAGAAAAGTATATATCGAATGAATCTTGCTCCGAAAACGAACCTATTGGAGCGACTGAAACTATATTGGTGAAAAAATCTTACTCTCTCCCATCATGGTATTTCTTCAAATTGACAGGCTCGCCGGGAAATATTATCTTGGGTCGGGGTAAGAAGTAAAATAGGGTTTCGAGATCGGTGGTACAACGGCAAACGGCGTTGGGGAGTGTTTGCGGCACAGCGGCAGGCGAGAATTTACCCGTCAAATTAAGTGCGGAATAAGGGTTTTTATACTCGCAAATAAAATACTACGTGAAACAAGAAAAAGTAAGTATATGAGTGTAAAGTTAAATAATAAAATAAGAAAAAATGTGTTTTGTTGACTTTTGTGAGTGAAAAAAGTTTCCTTTTTAGGTGTGTGAAAAAAGAGTTGGGATGTCCAAATAAGAAAAGTGTGAAAGTAGTTTTGGAACGGATGGAGTATAAAGAAAAAGTAGTCACCAGTAATTCTTGAATATTATTTTCACTTTTAACCTTTTTTTTTCTTTTTTTTTTTTTTTTTTGATAGGGGACTTAACTTTTATTTGCTTAAAATTTATGGTATTCTTTTGTAAATCACTAAATTCTGAAAAAAATTAAATTTTCTAATATATTGTTTGCAATCACTAAATACTAATAATTAATTTTTTATGTGGAATTCCTGAATAATGTATAAATTAATAATTTTTTTTTGCAAATATCTTCTACTTCTAAAATTATAACACTTTCAACTTTTGACTTTGCTGAAAAAAATTACTTTAGATTTTGCTATCAAAATTCAAAATGGGGCATTTGCATGTTGATTCAAAAAAATATTATATTTACAAATTGATTCACAATATTTGCACAAAAACATATTTTTTTTTCTGCACAAAAGCATAATATTAGTTATTAGTGTCAATTTTGTGCAGAAAGATCACAAAGTCTATGTTTTAAAAGTGGAAGCGGAAGTTGAACAGGACATCCTTAATATTTGCGGTCGGACCGGTCAGATCGGGTCTAACCGTTAGTAAAACAATTGAACCAGTATGACATTATAATCAACGAATATGTAATTATATATAAAAATTAAAGACATTATAAATAATTTTTCTCTAAAAATATTAAAATTTATGTAAAAATTACTATAAAAATTAAAATAAATATACATTTAATATTGTTATTTAAATTTCAATTTTAACTATCTAAATTAAATGTCAATATTTTACTAAAATTAGACCATATATCATAAAAATGTCAAATGTAAAATTAAGTTCACCAAATGTCTTAAAAATATCAAATATATAAGTTCATCAAATGTCTACGATTAACAACATAAAAATATTTAATTTGAATGAATATCAAAATTAGCATCACTAAAACTTGATCTCATGATTTCAAGTCCAAATTTCGTAGATGATTTAGTAGAAAGATGTGAAAATAATATTACGAATTTGAAAAAAAATAAGGATTAAAAAAACGTGATTGAGATAATATAAAACAAAAAACCAAAGCTGAAAAATTGAGTTTCAGTGAAAATTATAAATTGCAAAAAGAATTAAATATTTTTTTAAAAAAAAAAAGCAAAAGCACAGAGTTGACCGGTCCAACCAGGACCGGTTCGACCCGCTTTTGACCGCTTTAGAAGAAGAGCGGCCCAACGCTTTCGAACCGTTTGATATGTCGTCCGAGTAGCGGTCCGACCGGCCAGTCCAACCCGTTTTTTAAAACATAGCCCAAGGTTATTCCTATAAAGCCTCAATCAAACAATGAGATATCGATCATTCATTTTTTATTAGTACATACAAATAATGAAAAATCAATTGATTCTAAAAGTCGATTGTGAATAAAAAGTACTCAAATAAATAATGCAATAGATGGAAGAGTAATTTCCATGATAATAGAAGTTAATTAAGAGTCTGGTAACAAGAAGGCATTTGACCTAGTGGTATGAATCTCGCTCTGGGTGCAAGAGGTCCCAAGTTCGATTCTTGAAATGTCACTCGCAAAAATTAGGTACGTTTGTTTTGGGATTAGGGGGTCGTGGGAAGTCATGACTTTGAAATTCTGAGATGTAAAAACCTTGATGAATAGTAAAAGTGTGTGTTTGTTTTGGGATTTTAGTAGGGTAGGATTTTAGGTGTGGATTGAGTTTGAGATGTGAAATCCGGATGTTACATCCCAAACTCGTGTAGAGACGTGATCGCAAAGTCCTACGTCCATCCGTGTTAATCCCAAAACAAACATACCCAGATAATTTCAAAGAAAACCTACAAAGGCTAAAAAAAGGGTCCAGTGGAAAATCAACTGACTTTAAAAACAGTAGGAACCAACATCATTAGAAGTTGAAAGTGAAATCTGTCCAAAAATTTATATTCATAAATATTATTTTCATTCATTTTTTTAAGAATAATCTTTTACCTAAGGATAGTATTTATAAAAATAATATTAAAAAAATAAAAGGTTCAACATTTTCTCAAAAATTTCCCTTCAAATGTTAAGGTATCATTTTTAAGTTAAATTTCTAAAAATATATTCTTCAACATAATCAAATTATGTTTTATATAAAAATAATTAATGGTGTGAATCTCTTTTTATTTTTTAATTTAACTATTTTAAAAATTTTGACACCTTTACCAATTATTTGGTATTTAAAAAAATTTCTAAAATTTTGATATTTCAAACATAATATTATAATATTGTATTTTTATATTAAATATTAAAAACACGAATAGTTAAAAAAAATATTTTTGATAGTTATTAGCAATATTATGATAATATTGACATTAGTTTTTATATGTACTTTGGATTCTTAGTCTTTTTATCAAATATTTGATACATAAATTTATTTTAAATAGTTAAACTATAAAATTATCATGAATTATTTTCAAACAAAAATTTACCCTCAAATTTATATGTATAACAAATAAAATAAACATGTATAAATATCTATAATAACGTAAAAAAATTATATTCAATATGTACCTCTCAAAATTGTCATCTTTTGGATGTTTTAAATCAAAGCTATAAAATTTTTAATATAATGAGTACATAACAGCCAATCATGATGGAATAACTCATAAAAAAATAAGAGGATTAATTTTTTTAAATTGATAATTCAGAAAAAAATTATTACAACTCAACCTTAATCTGAAACATATTGCTAATTACGTCCTTATTTGACTCGACATTAAATGTTTGCAAATTTGAAATTTCACCACTGCTGGGATGAATGATTTCTGCAGCATATTCACCATGAGACAGTGAAGTTTCAAACAAGCCATTTGAATCTGTAGTCCCATTTGAATCAACAACACTTGTTAATTCGAGTCTAAATTTATCGACAATGTTTCCAGTTGCTAAGTTTCTGAAATTGTTATCTGTCAAACACATCCTATAGCATCCCTGCGGTTTCCATGCTGACCAAATTATTATGCCTTGAACAGCAGCATGTGAATGAATCTCGCGAAGGATTTGATCCAAGAAAGTTGCCTGCAAGATGTTATTTCCAATCAAACCAAGTATTTTACAATTACAAGTAGAATTCATATTCACGAGATAAAAAGTTTTTTGATCCCATAACTTATTGAGTGTCCGATTTTGATCCCAAAAAATATAACTTTTCAATTTTGGTCTCGAAACTCTTGGTGTTTGTCCAATTTTGGTCCCATTTTTACAGAAAAAATGTAAATAATATCATTTTTTTACCGAAAAATGTAAATAATGTTTTTTTTGCCATGCACAACGCATGTTATGGTTGAATTTGGAATTTTCCGACACTCTTGCTGACGTGGGTGCAAAATAATTAATTTTTTTATTTATTTTGTATTTTTTACTTATTTTATCTGTATTACTGAAACACTAATAAAAAAAAAATATCAGCAAGGATGATGGAAAGTTTCAAATTCAACTACCATGTGCATCGTGCATGGAGAAAAATAATATTATTTTCACTTTTTCGATAAAAATTGGACCAAAATTGAACAAATTCTAAGAGTTACGGGACCAAAATAAAAAAGTTAAAATTTTTTGGACCAAAATTGTACAAACTCTAAGGGTGTGTTTGCAAGAGATTAAAAAAGTGAAGAATCATTTTTTTTTAAGTTGGTGAGACCCTGCTTATCCCAAGAAAAAGTGATTACACTTTTTTAGTTTCTTGCAAACACACCTAAGTGTTACGGGACCAAAATTGAAAAATTAAAATTTTTGGGATCAAAAGCAGACACTCAATAAGATATGAGACTAAAAAACTTTTTTTCTCTTTTTATTAAAAATATCTCAAATCGATGGAAGAAAAAAATCGATTTATTTACCTGATTGGGCCCAGAAGCGACGTCCAATTCAGTAATCCAAATGGGCAATCTGGCGGAAGCAAGAGTATCAATGGCGGACCTTATATATGGCAAATTTGGAGCAGTAAAATGGCCTTCAAGTCCAATACCTAAAGGACCAGTATACCCTTCCTTTCTCAGCTGTGCTATCTTCTGCAAGTACTTTGTAGGTGATACTGCACCGTCCCTACTATCTTCAATGGTGTTGTACTCATTCAGAAACGGTGTCGCTCTACTATCAATCCTGTTCGCAATTTTATAATATGTTGACGAGGCTGTCCCACCAAGCTTGCTCTCAAAGAAAGAGAAATGTATATTCTCATTCACGACATCCCAATGAATTAATTTTCCTCTGTATCTACTCACCACTGAACTTATCCTCTTGGATGCAGATGCACGCAAGTCATTTATCGAAAGCCCTCCGACCCAAGATGGCTGGAATTTCGGATCGTCCCAGAAGACATTGTGGCCACGAATCGCGATACCCCGAGATTGCGCAAATCTGACCAAAGCATCGGACTTAGAGTAGTCTTCGGCGCCCCGAGATCTTTCGTTGGAGTACCTGTTTGATCAGTTGTTATAACAACAATGTGATTAATTGAAGTGTATAACTTAAGGAGATAAAAAGTTTTTGGTCAAGTGTTCAATTTTGGTCCCAAAAATTTTAATTTTTCAAATTTGATCCTGTAACTCTTTGTGTTTGTCCAATTTTGGTCTCATTTTTACTGAAAAATGAAATAATGTAATTTTTTGTCATGCATAACGCATGTTGTGATTGAATTTGAAATTTTCCTGCACTCTTGCTGACGTGGGTGCCAAATAATTAATTTTTTTTATTTTGTATTTTTTTACTTATTTTTCTGTATTATTGAAACACTAATAAAAATAATAAAAAATCATTAAGGATAATTGAGAGTTCCAAATTCAACTACCATGTGCACCGTGCATGGCAAAAAATAATATTATTTTCACTTTTTCGGTAAAAATGGGATAAAATCTAAGAGTTACGGGATCAAAATTGAAAAGTTAAAAATTTTGAGATCAAAATTGGACAAACTCTAAGTGTTATGAGACCAAAATTGAAAAGTTAAAATTTTTGGGATAAAAAACGGACACTTAATAAGTTATGAGACTAAAAAACTTTTTTCTCATGGTTTAAGTATTACCATTTTAGTTCATCTTCAAATACGGTGTATTTGAATCTCGATGAGAACCAATTCTGATACGCAGTGTTGCTGAGGATATTTTGGTTGATTGCGCAGCCGAGAGGGAAGCCAGGCCGCCGTTGTTTTATGGAAATGGTGGCGTTTGGTATGGGTTGGCCGTGTTGATCGATTGCTTGGAGTTTCACTTTGCTCTTGCGCCACTGTAAGTAAGTCGTGTTAATTACATAATTTTGTTTGAAGTGTTGTTCTCCAAAACTGAAAACAAAATATTTTGTCTTTTCATGAAAATATTAAACCTTTGCAATGCTCTCGTCTTGGTGGGATTCCCACTCTTCCTGTGTGAATGATTGCAAGGAAATGCTATCTGCCCAAATGTCAACTGTTGAATTGATGCTCTAGAAAAGGAAAAAAAAAATGTAAAAATGAGATTTAATTATTTTGGGTGTTAATATATTGTAATAATCAATAGTAAATAATAAAAAAAACAACTATTAAAAAATATTATTAAAGTGCACCTCAAAATAGAGCTCTGCTGGACCAGAAACATTAACAACCAAACCACCTTTTAACATAGACCAACAACCTTTTTGTGCAACGACCCAACCTACAGTTTCATAGCTTGTTTTTGTTTTGAAAATTGCTGCTATATCAGCACTTCCACTGCCAACTTGCAACCATGCTGCAAAAATAAAAAATAAAAAAAATTACATAAATAAAAAACATAATAATAATAATAGATGCTCAAGCTTTAAAATATTTGAACTTATATTACACTTAAAAAAAGTTAATAAAATTGAAATATTATTATAAAATATGTTGATTTTTAAAATTAAAAATATTCACCTTTCCTTTTTTAAAAGTTTGAATAATTTTGTATTTGTTCTAATAATTGATGATTGTCTCTAATCAACAAAATAAATATAGAGGAGAACAAAATGATGGAAAAATTATGATTGTTAGAAAAACAATTACCTGAAAAAGTATAGAGTTTTTCCTTCTCTAAATTAAATGTTTGAGAGAGACTACTAAATGATACGCTCCTGTTGGAAACAACAATATATTTATTTCCATCGTGTGATACTGCATGCCTTATTATTGCATCTCCAATCGATGTCCATCCATTTAATTCTTCATTTATCTCTGAGTTCACTACAATCCCTCCATCGTATTGAGGGCTCAGAGGCTTTGACAAACACTGAAATGCAATTTTACGTAAATTAAGTTCAATTACATATGTATAATAACATATTTTATAATTATATTATTACATATAATCATAGTATCACAAAAAAAATAAGGTTCCGCTTTAGTGGATGAATTTAAAAAAAACATGTGAAAAAGTATATATTTCAAGTTAAGAATTATAAAAAGAAGGGAGAAAAGAGAAAAAATAAGGAGAGATAGAGATGAAAAATTGATAGAGAAGATGAATTTCAAATGACACAGTTTTGAAGAGGATTTAGAATTTCTCCATTTTAAACATAATTTAAATCTAAATATTTATAAATTCATGTAGAGAGATTATTTGTGTGTGAAATCTACGAATTTCAAATTCACCAATCCAGATGGAGCTTTTGTGATGATAAACTATGTTGTGTTCTCCACATATAATGAGACTTGCCTCATGTGTGAAAGAGTAATCGTAAGGCACGGCATATGCTTTTTCAAAATCTGTTCAGAAGACAAAAAAAAATATAGAAGTTATATATCATTTTTTTTTACATTTTTATATAATGCAAATGTTATATATATATATATATATGTGTGTGTGTGTGTGTGTGTGAAGATAAGTGAGTACCAAACAAAAGAATCAGAAGTAAAATGAGGAACAGAAAAGAATTATTTTGGGACTTTGACATATTGTTGTCAGTTTTTCTTCCCTTCTTAATGTTTTGAGAATATGAGAGAAGTTGGGCTTTTATAGATTTTAAAACAAATTAAAACATTATAATTTTAAAAAGGACAATTTTAATTTAGCCTTAGTATTATTTAATTTTGTGCATACTCAATTAAAAGGATACTAATTCAGATATTGGTCAACTGATGCAGTTATTAAATATTGAATTAAATGTGGAATCATATAAATCATCGAAAAATTATCTAAGTGTAATCAAGAACTTGCCCAAATGTGAGCGTAAATTAGTAGTATTAGTTGGACTTTTTTTGGAAAATTAATACATCCACACCTTATCCATTCTTAGAAATAAGCATTCATGAATTTATTTAAAAACATTCCTTTCTCTAATTTTCATAATTTTGGCAACTTGTTACTACGCTACCATATGTACAAATAAATTTTTTAGTGCCTTCTCATAAAGAGTGATTTAATTTGAATTAAATATCAATAGTTATATATATGTAAATTATAATATTAATATTATTAATTTTAAGGCAATTTTTGAATAAAATTATGAAATAATATTATTATGAAATTATTTTAAAATAATAAATATTTGATCAAAAATATTAAGAATCTTATTAAAAAATTGTATGATATTATATTTGTTTTTATTTTTTTAACTACATTTATTAATACTTCAAAAGTGTTTCATGATAACCTTATCATGAATAATTTTCATATAAAATTTACTCTAAAGTTATTTTTCTAGTTGGTTTCTATATTTATACGAATATGAGTTTTTTTTATAAAATTATTAGATTTTGTTGAAATTCATTGATATTGATTGTGATATTTTATGTTAAGTAATTTAAAATTTTAAAATATTCGGTCTATTCGATTCGGTTCGGTTGTGGACCATCAGAACTGAATAGACCGAATTTTAATTAAAAATTTTAATATATTAATTACATTATATATATGAGTAATAATAAGGGTAATTTTTAAAATTACACTTGAATTGTATAATACAAATATGCATACAAGACTAAATCATAAATATTTTTGTGTAACTATTAATAAAATGAGATGTAATATAAAAGTGTTTGTAAGAAAAATGATTAATAAATGAAAAAAATAAAATTGAGACGAAAAAAGAATAGAATTAGAACGGACCAAATATTAGTTCAACCTTAAATGTACTCCCTCCGTCCCACATGAATTTGCACACTTTCCTTATTTGGACGTCCCACACAAATTTGCACACTATTAAAAAAAAGCATTGATTTACGTGCACACTCACAAACATACACATATTTACCCATATGTCACTACTTTATATATAGAATACATTTTTCTTAAAAAATGTGCCGCCCCGTAGGGTGCAAATTTCTACGGGACGGAGGGAGTATTAGTTTTCTGCATGTTCGCTACTGATTCAGATATTGGCCAGTTGATAAAATTTAAAAAAAAAGTTAAAATATTACACCCTTCCTTCTAATTTTATTTTTCTATTTAATTATTTTTATAGATTTAATATGAGTGTCAATTTGTAATAGATAAAATAATTTTTTAAGAATAGATATTCATTAATGTAAGTACAAAATATAAAAGTAAAATATTTTTATGTGTATTTATTAGTTAAATGAGATATAATCCAAAAATATTTGTAGAATAAGTGAATAATAAATGAGAACAAAAAAAAAATCAAAACAGATGAAGTATAATTTTAGAATTGAAAAGATATTAGCCAATTAGGTCAGCCTTATGTGTATAACTTTCCTGCATCCTCAATTAAAAGATAGTAATTCAGATATTTGGGTAATTGATGCAATAGTCAAATGATTAAATGTGAAATTATTTAAAATGTGGATAAATTAGCTAAAACTCCATTTGGGTGGATGAATTTGAAAATGAATGAATTAAAAAAAAATAAAAAGACATATATTTCAAATCACAAATTGTAAAGAGATGGGAGAGAAGTGAAAAACTAAAGGAAAGATAGAGATGAAAGGTAGATAGGATGGATTTCACAAATGACATGGTTTTAATGAGGATTTAGAATTTCTCAATTTTAAACATAAACTCAAATCTAATTATTTGTAAATTCACCTAGGCTCCATTTGGATGATTGGATTTTAAATCCGTGGATTTCACACACAAATAACCACTCTTTCTAAGTAAGTTGAGTGAATTTACAAATACTTAGATTTGAATTTATGTTCAAAATGGAGGAATTCTAAATCCTCATCAAAATCATGTCATTTGTGAAATCTCTCCCTCTACCCTTCCATCTCTACATTTCCTCTATTTTTTCTCTTCTCTCCCATCTCATTACAATTTGTTATTTGAAATAGGGCCAATTACATGGAGGTGCTTTTAAGCACCTCAAAACTCATGCGGATGCTTGAAATTTCCCAAATTGCATGTAGGTGCAAAAATTTCCAAAAATAACTCTGACATGAATAGTAGATGCCTAAGAGACTTAATATGCGATTACTGTTCATAGTTGGACTATAGTTTATCGGAGTAATAATTTTCCGGCAAATAGCGATTGCACTATTGAACATGTGGTTGTACTTTTGAATTGATTATTGTACTGAATATATAACTGTGCACGATTATGACCCTTTTTCCGGTCAGTATATTCCGGCGAATTGCGTTTGTACTATTATATATGCAAATGTACTATTAAAAGTTTTGTGATTGTACCATAGTGTTTCATATTGTACTGCTTCTTTGTAAACATAATATACCAACAATTTTTTTGCTATACCCAACAAAACCAAAAGATAGAAACTTCAATACATCATGAACCAAAAAGATCTACAGGAATAGAAAAAAAAAATTTAAACAAAACCGGTCATCACCATAAAAAGGCAAATCTGTGCTAAACAGGTCGTAAGTAAAATAGGAGAATCAAGAAAGAACGATTAACTCTCACAAAACAAACAGAGAAAAAAAAACAAAATAAGTGAAAAATACAAGAAAGATAACTCCTACAATCTCGTATAAACCCACCCGCGACACCTACTTGATTTGCACGTCTAACAGAGAAAGGAAAATCCGGCGACGTGGTTTCGGTAACTCCGGCGATTTTTCCTTCGAGCGCCTCCTCTGTCGGTTCCACTCGCGTAGTCCACTCCACGCGCCGGTTCGCGAAGCTCGTCGCGCCGTGGCGCCGTTGGCGCCGTCGTGGGGTCGCGTCCGCCTCCACGCTTCTCCTTCCGCCACCGCCGCGTCTCTCCTTCCGCCGTCGTGGGGTCGCGCCCGCCTCCGCCGCCGTGAGCCGTTGCAACGCCGCGGGCCGTTGGGGGCATGTTCGTCATGGATCTGCTTCAAGCCGGAGTGGAGGCCGTCCGTCGCTACTGTTGGGGCTGTCGAGATGCTGCGAGTGCGCCGCAGTCCGCTGGATTCTCGCCGATGCCTGGAGACTGACGGAGAGGGCGGCTGTTCCGCTACGATTTTTGAAGAGAGCGGGGGGGAGAGATGTGAATGAGTGAGCGTGTGGTGTAGGTTTTGGCATACCGCTGGATATGGGGGTAATTGAAAGTCCGATGGCATATCGGTTATTTTTGGTATATAAGAGACCATTAATATACATGCTTAGCACCTATATGAAATTTAGAAAAGTAGTAGCACCCACATGAGTTTTGATGAATTAATTAGTACTCACATGTAATTAATCCTTTGAAATATATATCTTTTTACATGTATTTTTTTTAATACATTCATTTTCAAATCCATCCATCCAAATGGAGTCAAGGGAGTATTTGTTTAAGGATGGATCCATCTCAACAACGTTAATTTTTTTAAAATACACAATAAGCACCAAACTATGTATTTTATGTAATTTTGATATTACTGATTACTTCGTGGAATATTATTGATTAATCATCGAGGTATTACTACAGATTGATGTATTTTTCTTTCAAAATCTAAGTACATACCATGCACATGGTGCATAGTATAATGACTTATTACTGGGTATTGTTATTATTGATTACTGCTTGAGGTATACTGATTCAAGCATACAATATACACCAAACCACGTGTCTTTTATAATTATTTTTCAAAATTCAAGTGCAGGGCACACTAAAATCACTCCAAAAAGTTTATCTTTATATTACATACCACATATAACAAGCATCTCGCTTTATCCAAACAGTAAAACATATACTCATACATGCAGCATGTCATGGGTTTAAACCGCATCTCCACGTACACACATATACGATTATTCAGTGGTGGGTTGGCCTAATGGTTGCAACTTCAAAACCCTCCGACCTCTTTTTATTTTTTCAAAACAAGGTTATGTTAAGGCACCCCCTTGCTTATGAATAGAGCTGTTATACAAGCCGAGCGAGTTTAAATAGTGCATGACTCGGCTCGTTAAGCTTATTGAATCGAGCTGAGCTTATTAAGCAAACAAGTATTTTTTTTAGCTCGAGGTCGGCTCGTTTAACACATCGAATCAAGTCGAGTCGAACCTTAACGAGCCGAGCTCACGAGTAGCTCATTTATTTTAACAGCAATAAAGATAAAAGTATCACCAATTCATCAATATGAGTAATTTGAGAATATGAATTGTATTATTATGTAAAATATTATTATTTTATACCCTAAATTATATAATATTTATAAAATAACCTTTATTTTCGAGTCTATCGAGCAGCTCGCGAGTCGAGCTCGTTAAACAAACGAGTATTTTTTTAGCTCAGCTTGACTCGTTTAACATATCGAATCGAGTCGAATCTTAACGAGACAAGTCGAGTCAAGCTTACGAACAACTCATTTATTTTAACAGCTCTACCTATAGGGCAAGGGGAGAACCCCCGCCTATGCACGAGGGTGCACCCCTAGTCGTTATATGAGGGTCTTTCTCTTGACTGAGTGTGTGCTCCCTCACCCTAAAACAAATCCGAAGCCTCTCCCTATCGGAACCGGATCCCCTCAATTTAGAATTTCCTCAATTCCCTCAATTTCCTTTCATCTTCAACCTCTATTTCAATCCAAGGTTAAAAAGCTGCCACATCATATATTAATTAATTAATTTTAATTCACATTCCTTTCAAATATCCATTTTACACTCCTAATCTCCTTTAACTTAGTAAACATATAATTCACCGTCATTTTAATTTTCTTTATAAAAAAAAAGTCGATGGATTTATTCCATAATATTAGGTATTTATTATTTGCAATAAATATGTTAGAATTAGGAATATTTAAATCTATTTATATTTTTTTTTGGTTTAATTTCCAATATTTTAGTTTGTTTACCCTCAATAAAATTGGTGAACGCTGCTAAAATATTCAGAGTCTATTATAAGAAAATAACTTTCTTCTTATAGTAGTTTTTTTTTCAAAGTGCTCCTAGTAATTTTTCAGTTTTATTTTGTTATTGATTGAAAATGGAGAATTTGATATTTTGCAGAAAAGAAACACAGAGGAAAACGTTGGAAAGTGACTGAGAGAGAATAAAAGAGAACAGTTTTGAGGAATGTAAATTAAAAATAATTAATTGATACTCCCTCCGTCCCGTAGGAATTTGCACCCTACGGGACGACACATTTTTTAAGAAAAATTGTTTTATATATAAAATAGTGACATATGAGTAAATATGTGTAAAAGTTTGTGAGTGTGCACGTAAATCAATGTTTTCTTTTTTAGTAGTGTGGAAATTTGTGTGGGACGTCCCAATAAAAAAAGTGTGCAAATTCCTGTGGGACAGAGGGAATATATAATATGATATTTTTTGACCTTAAATTAAAATGGAAAGTGGAGATGGAAAATGGAGGGATCCAACTCCCTACCTACGTAATTGCCCCGATTACATACACACGACACGACGCGAGCGGTGGAGCAGCAGTAACGCTTCAGTCTTCACCTTCTCCGATTCATTTCTCTCAATTCTCAAACTTGCTCTTTAATGCTCAATTCCGGTTATCTCCTCCATCAATCGAGGATCTGCAAAATTGAATTTGGGGATGTGCAAAATCATCAATCGACGGAAACTGCCGAGTCCCCTGGAAACGTGAATCTGTGTCGCACTCGACGGGCACCTGTACTCTTGCATTTTAGGCGAGTCTGAGCAACATAGGTTGGACTCATCAGTGACTTGATTTTTATTGAATTGTCTTGTGATCCGTTTACTTGCTTGTTTATGTTAATGCAGAACCTCATAATTTGCTTTTACTTTATTTGTTTTCCCTTTTGACTCAGCTAAATCAATTTGAAGGAATGGCAAAAGTTAAAGATAGAACTGAGGATTTTAAGGATGCTGCGCGACGAGCAGCACTGAATTTGGAATATAATGAGGTTCTTCCTCTTTCTGTATTTACATAGATATATGACAGTTTATCATGGTCGCTTTGATGGTTCAAGAGCTTTAACTTTTGATTCCTGTAGGAGGTTTCCTGACCATTGAAATCTTTATGTATTGATTGTAGATAATATATGTGGTTGGTTTTGTTTTCTGAACATTTAGTTTTTTTTTTTTTATTTGTTATTTTCCTTTTGGCAGTCCAAAATTGCTGCTATAATGGCCTCATTTATCATGCATAAAACGTTGGAGAGGTCATCTTTCACCAAAGCTGCACTAACTACGGTAAGTTTATTTTGGTCAAGATGAATGCTTATCTTTCGAGTTGATTTATGTATCATTTCTCTGCCAGCTTGAAAGTATTAGAGCTTTAGAGCAGTTCCTCCTGAAGCATAAGAAGGATTATGTAGATGCACACCGTACAACTGAGCAAGAGAGAGATAGCATTGAGCATGAGGTTAGATATCTTCTTTATTTGCCTTGCTTTATATAACAGGCTTTATTTGCTCTATATTTGAAGTCCTAATTTTCAATTTTAATCTCAGTTTTGGTCCATGCTTTGTGTTGCAGGTTGTTTTGCTACATATTGTTTTTTGTTAATTGCTATCATTCCTCATTTCTTTGATCCCAAGTATTATAAAATCGTAAAACAACCTTCAAATTCTATGAATAAGTGGTTGTATAGTTTCATATGTTATTAATGGGAATTTATGGCAAGTGTGTGGCAGGAAGAACACTGTCAGTTCTCTAGCATCTGGATTCTGAACCAATATAATGAGTGTGATGATTTATTCCGAACCAATACAATGAGTAGATTCATGGACATGCAAGAGTAGACTCTTTTAAATAGTTACAATTAAGTGGTTTGTTGTCACACATTGACTTGTGGGCTTATAAGAAACCAATATGTTTTCTAAAGAACTCTACATTATGCAGGTTACAGTCTTCATTAAAGCATGCAAGGATCAAATAGATTTTCTCAAAAATAGCATTACTGATGAGGAAGCAAAATCAAAGGGATGGCTTGGTATAAGGAGTGACAATTTGAATGCTGATACTGTAGCTCACAAACATGGAGTGGTGTGACTTTATATCTGAGTTGTTTGACAACAATAATAGTGTTGCATCGTTTGTTTTGTGGTTCTTTTAGTAATAAAAAAGGATACTTGGTATATTAAAAACTAAAAGGGACTGTGGTTTGTTCAACATTGTGGTGGTGCTGAATCCAATTTCTATATTGAATGCGTTCTATCTAGAATTTGAGAGCATAACATCATATACATGATTTCTTAAATGCATCTTTAAGTTCAGGTTACTTGAAGCATTTTCCATGCCGGACAGTCTTGAAACTTATTTGATTGTCATTTGCTGCATCTTACTTCTTGGCACTTTTGGTCAAATCTGTAGGTACTGATTTTAAGTGAAAAGCTTCACTCTGTGACATCACAGTTTGATCGGCTTAGAGCTATGCGCTTCCAAGAGGCCATCAACCGCGCAACACCAAGAAGAAAACCGAAGCAGAGTGGCCCTACTGCTGTTGCAGAGAAATCAACTTCTGGAAGTATAGAGCTGAGAGAAATAAACAATTCAGAAGTTAGGCAAACAGATGGTGTTCAAGCAGAGCCCATTAAGTTCCAGCAACAACTAGATGATGAGACACGTGCTCTACAGGTAACTGAAAGTCGCCAGAAGAAGTTTCTGCATTTCTTTCTTAGTCTAGTCAAGCCATTCAAAAAGGAATGAAAGAATACCAGAAGAAAATTGTCTAAACCTTGTTTGTGCAATTTTTATAATGTTGATGCAGGTAGAGTTGGGTAACATGTTAGATGCGGTCCAAGAGACTGAAACGAAGATGGTGGAGATGTCTGCACTGAACCACCTCATGTCCACTCATGTTTTGCAACAAGCTCAACAGATTGAGTATTTGTATGATCAGGTAAATTCAAGTTTTTCAAGATGATTACATAACTGCAATTCAGGTTTCAGCTCATGATCTAAATTTGAGGAATATTTTATATGGATTTGAAGGTGTATTATTTCCTTTGATTTCCAATTAACAGGCAGTTGAAGCGACAAATAACGTGGTGCTCGGTAACAAAGAGTTGTCACAAGCCATTCAAAGGAATAGCAGTAGCAGAACATTCCTTTTGCTCTTTTTATTTGTTCTTACCTTTTCGGTTCTCTTTCTTGATTGGTATAGTTAAAAATCAAAGATGATGAAGAATTGATTGATGGTGTACAAAAATGAGCTTAGTCTTACTTAAATCTGCAACTTTCATTTCGACAATATATCTTTGTTTTTTATTTTTATTTTATATATTTTATTGATAAGATTATTGGAGATAATAATTTGCTCGCATTTAATTAATTTGGATATTTTGCTTCTCATTAACCTTTCCTGACTACTTAAGTCCTATGGAGAGGAATGTTGTGGCAACGCATGTTGGAATATTGATGGGAATTACTACTAATACTACTCTTGGTTACAAGTATAACATTCTCTTTCCTTTCTTTGGTTACACTGCAGTAACCTCCAAAATTGGGCTGACATTTGCAATTGTATCAGAAATCAACTTTTTTTTTTCTCTTTCTTTTCTTTGCATTTTGACATTATAAATAAAGAAATTTAATAATTATTGTAA
>JAPKLY010000014.1:776300-817072 GCA_026898435.1 Prunella vulgaris | reverse complement strand
AAATAAAATATAATACTCTTAAATATTGCCCTAAAAAAAACCTTTTAATTATGCGTCTTGATTTATAGTTACAGCAGATTGAAGACCAAGAAGTTACGACAATTGAAGAAACCGATAAGAACCAGATAAATTATGCAGCCGAATGGAGAGAGGGTAGATTTGAGGCTGGAAAACATGAAACTGCTGCCAGACTTGAATCCGACATGGGCAACAGAAATCGATGCAGAAAACCCAGTTAGCACTCACCATCAACACCCGGGAATCGAATTTCTTGATGGAGAAACAGGGAAAGGAGAAGATGGAGCAAAGCTTTATTTTATCATTGATATTTATCGATACTTATAATTAAAAAAAATTAAAAAATCCTCAACTTTGTTTCCAATAAATGGTTAACATTACGACACGTTTGATAGAGTGAGAGAACTGAGAAGCGCAGTATCCTTTGCGCTCGGAGTAATCCTCGTATCCATGGAGCTTCATAAATTTATGTACAATCCCATCCGAGCTCGAGAAATGTTAATTAAACTCCCAAACACATCCTTCCCCACCAAATTATGTGTTCTGCCTCTCATCCGCAATCTCCCTTCACCTTCCAATTCAAAAACCCCGAAAATCAACCTAATCCTCAAAAACCCACATGAAAACGCAAAAAATCTTGAGATTTCTGCGTCCACAATGTCTGATAATCAAAAAGTAAAAAACCCACACGGAAGAACAAACAAGCTTGAAGATTCAGTGCCGACGATGGCTGAAATCATGGCAGCGTCGAAATTACAGAATCTTGACATTCGGCTTCAAACCTTTGGGCCCTTTTTCAGGATCGAAGCCAGAAGTTTGGAGACTCAGATGGAATTGGGGAGAGCTGAAGGGTTGATTAGGGTTTGGTTTGGGGGGAAAATTCTGCATTTGGATTCGATGAGGCTGAAAAGAGCGACACTTGGAATGGAGAAATCAATTTTCGGGATTGGATTGTTCATCGGGGCCGTAGCAATCAGACATGGATATGATTGTGGATGCACAAAAGCTGAGCTGCTTGCCATCAACGATACTGATCTTTACCATTCAAAGGTACCGATCGGTGATTCTCTCTCTTCTCTATCCTCCCCTTAGCGTAGTGCATAACGTCGTCGTATGGATAATAAGTAACTGGGCCGGGCTTTTAATTAGTAGATTTTACACTTCAATGGGCTGGGCTTCTTTATATGAATGTAATATTTTGTTCCGCAATTTTTTCCATTTTCTTTAAATATAGTGAAAATTGAAAAAATATTCTAAAAAAATTGTCGAATATTTTCTAGGGTGTTGTATTTACTATTTTGGCTAGTGCCAATAATCTGGATATATAATGTGGGGTTGAATTTTAACTGGGCCTGTTAAATAATACCCCCTCTTAATAAAAAAAATAGAATATGCGAACGTGAAATTAGTTAACAAAATATAAAAGTGTTATTTATTGACTTTTGCGAATGTAAATTATTATTTTTTTAAGATAGGAAAAAAGAGTTGGGACGTACTAAAATGGAAAATGAAAAAAAGGGAAAAAAGAGTTGAGATTGAGGTAGTATAATTAAAAAAAGGATTTTTGGGTGGAGTATAATTTAGAAAGTGTAATCCCTTTCAATCAATTATTTAATTAATTAGAAATAATGATACATGATGTACTGCAGCTTGTTAGGTTTTACAAGAGATTAGGGTTCAAAGAGGTGTGTGAAGTAGAAGGTGGGTCCCTTGGAGATTTGGGGCACATGGTGATGTGGGGAGGTGTTGGGACTCGAATGGATGCCAATGTGGAAGACCTCATGGTCAAATGGTGTTCAAGATTCAAACCTGCTTCACCAAGTTCCTCGTGAATCAATTCATGTACAAAATTTATCAATGTTGGAAGACTCTATAAGAGGATTATATATTACTATTTTAAATTTCAAAGATTGAGATCACTACTATTTAATTTTTAAAATTTTATTTTATCCGGATGATTTAATTTACAGTAATACGAATTGGAACTGAGATTCCTAGATATATTTTACAAGTTAATTTCACAAGCTGTCATATGCATTTTATCAGATTTAATTTTAGTCAACTTTTAGTACCCTTTTTTTTTTGTAAAAAGAAAAATGTTTTTTTTTTTCAAACAATTTTGTGAATTTTTGTCCTCCAGTTAAGTAAAGAAGATATCCTTGGACATGTGTTATGCCCTGGGATTCATATCAATTGTAACAGATATATATATATATATATTTATATTTTCTGGGATTTTTTGTATAGAAGAATTAAGTAATAAGAAGATAGAATAGGAAAGAGAGAGAAGAATATTGAGGAAGAGATAGTACTATTTTTTGCTGCTTCATTCCTCACGAAAATGCACATATAACCAACTACAAGTCTACAATTGGGACCACCAAGTACCCAAAGCAAATAAACTAAAAGTAGGGGTGCAAGACTAAGTCTTTTAGAGAATTATGCAATTAATAAAACTACTCTCATTTGACAAGTGTAAGGCCCTAATGCAATTCTGGATTAATTCTCCACCACAAGATTAGTCAAAGACTTTCCACTCCCACCTTCAGACACAACTCCTTTGACTTCCAACAATCCCAAACCACGAAACCCTACTGTCTTCGTTCTCACTGTTGCCCTCTTCATTCACCAAGAACCCATTGACTTCCTTCACCATGTTCGTGACAATACCCGTCGGATTTAGAGGTCCTTGTCCACAAGGATCAAGAAATGGAAACTACTTCGCAACCAGATAAGCATCCTCCCAGGTTTCAATTTTCCACTCTCCTTCTCCCCAGATCAAGCTGACCTGTTCGTTAATTTTTCCTTGTTTCAGAATTTGCCTGCTCTCGCGAAGTTCCACAGGACGAACCAGCATAACCCCTTCATCGTTCACTTCGGGTAAGGACTGGGATGGTATAAATTTCTTCCCTACTTGTTTCTTTAGCATTGAAACGTGAAACACATGGTGTATTTTTTAGCCTTCTGGTAGATCCAGTCTGTAAGCCACCATCCCTATCTTCTCTAACACCTTATAAGGTCCAAAATACATCGATGACAACTTGTAATTCTTGCGTAGATGGACTGAATTTTGTCTAAAAGGCTGTAATTTAACATAAACCATGTCACCCACCTCAAAGATCCTATCCTGCCTATGTTTATCAGCAAAGAATTTCATGTGCCCTTGTGCTAATTTTAGGTTTTGCTTAATCTGCTCTGTGATTAGCTGCCTTTGGTGTAGCAATTCCTTGACCTCCGTGTTATCAGACCCCTAATATGGTAGAATGCTGTGAGTAGGTGGTAGATACCCATAGAGAGCCTGAAATGATGTCATTTTGAGGCTGGTATGATAGTTGGTATTATACCAGTGCTCAGCTAATGGTAACCACTTCAGCCACTGTTTAGGATTTGAATGCACCAAACACCTCAAATACTGCTCCAAACACTGATTAACCCTCTCTGTTTGCCCATCTGTTTGGGGATGATAAGCTGAACTCAAATTCAGCTTCGTTCCCAACAGCTTGAAAAGCTCCTGCCAAAATTTGCTTGTGAACACCTTGTCCCTATCACACACAATGTTCACTGGTAAACCATGTAGCTTGTAAATGATGTCTAGGAAATTCTTGGCCAATGTTTGTGCAGTGTAAGGGTGTGAAATAGCAATAAAATGTGAGTACTTTGTGAACCTATCAACAATCACCCAAATGACATTCTTTCCCCAAGACCTAGGCAACCCTTCAATAAAATCCATAGAAATATGTGTCCAAGCCTGTTCTGGGATAGGAAGTGGTTGCAATAATCCAGGATACAAACCTGGTTCAGACTTGTTTTGTGCACAAACTGCACAGTCTTTAACCCACTCAATGACATCTTCTTTCATTTTAGGCCAAAAGAAAACCTTCTTGACCCTGTGGTAGGTTCCATTAATTCCAGAATGACCACCATATGGAGTGTGGTGGAACTCCTCCATAATTAACCTCCTCACTTCCCCTACAGAACCAACTATCACCCTCTGTTTGTATCTCAACAAACCTCCCACCAATTGGAAATTTGGGTATTCATCAACTCCTGTAGATTTTCCTTTAATAATCTTTTCTATGAAGACATCACCAACATAACTTTGTATGATTTGCTTAATCCACAATGGTACCATTGTGGTTATAGCAGTGCATAGCAAGTCCTCCTTCTCTTTCCTTGACAAAGCATCAGCAGCTATGTTTTCCTTACCCTTCTTGTACTGAATTTCATAATCAAAACCCAACAGCTTTGTAATCCATTTGTGCTGCATTGGTGTAACCACCCTCTGATCCAACAAGTGCTTTAATGCTTGTTGATCAGTCTTGGTGATGAATTTATGCCCCTGTAAGTAATGTTTCCATTTTTCAATGGACATTAGCACTGCCAAAAATTCTTTTTCATAGATAGAGAGAATCTGATTCTTAGGACACAGTGCCTTGCTTAAGTAAGCAATAGGCATTCCCTCTTGCATGAGTACATCTCCAATCCCTTTCCCACTAGCATCAGTTTCTAACACAAATTGTTTGTTAAAGTTGGGCAATGCCAACACATGAGCTGTAACCATAGTATCTTTCAGTTTTTGAAAAGCCAATTCAGCTTCACAACCCCACTTAAACCCATCCTTCTTGAGTAAATTTGTCAAGGGTCTGCTGATCTCCCCATACCCCTTAATAAACTTCCTATAGTACCCAGTAAGTCCAAGGAACCCTCTAAGTTGTTTGACATTCTTGGGTACAGGCCAATTCACCATACTATCAACTTTACTAGGATCAGTTGCTACACCTTCTTGAGAGATCACATGCCCTAAGTACTCAATTTTCCTTTGCCCAAAATCACACTTACTCCTCTTGGCATAGAGCCGATTCCCTTTCAAAATTTGTAGAACAATCTCTAAATGTCTGATGTGATCTTCCCAATTAGAACTGTAAACCAGTATGTCATCAAAGAACACTAGAATAAACTTCCTTAAATATTCCCTGAACACCTTATTCATCAAGGACTGAAAGGTGGCAGGGGCATTACACAAACCAAAGGGCATAACAAGGAACTCATAATGTCCTTTATGAGTTCTGAAAGCTGTTAAGTGCTTATGCTCAGGCTTCATTAAAATCTGGAAGTAGCCTGACCTCAAATCAATTTTTGAAAAGAATCTTGCCCCTTCTAACTCATCCAACATTTCATCTATAATAGGAATTGGATAATTGTGTTTAATGGTCATCTCATTCAAATACCTGTAATCCACACACATCCTCCATGTTCCATCCTTCTTCTTCACCAAAATTACTGGTGATGCAAAAGGACTCTTACTGTCCTGAATGATTCCTGCCTCAAGTAATTCCTTAACAATCTTCTTTATCTCCTCTTCGTGAGTATGTGAGGTCCTGTATGGATATTGTTGTTTAGGAATACTACCAGGCTTAAGGACAATCTGGTGCTCTACACCCCTGCCTGGTGGTAAACTCGAAGGTTCTTCAAATACCACCTGGTATTTTAATAGTAACCCTTGCAGCTCCTCAGTGTCCACTTCTTTAGTAACATGTGATGTTACTACATACATCTCCTCCAAATCAGTAGGCACTTTAGAATGTAGCATTTGAAATAATTCCACTCCTGAAATTGCACAACAGTCAATGTTTGTGGTTAGAGCCTGTAGCTTAACCCTCTTCCCCAACAATGTGACTGTAACCGTCATATGTTCATAATCCAATTCAATGGGAGTACAGGACTTAAGTCAATCCACTCCTAAAATTAAGTCACAGCCATCATGCTCCAATACCCTTAGTGGATCGGTAAATTCATTTCCTTGCATCCTCCAACAGAATGTATCTATTTGCTTAGCACTCACCAACCTTTGCCCATTGGCTACCCTTACCAATAATGGGTTAATTGGTGTAAGGGGACACCTCAACCTCTTAGCAGTTGCAGCTTGGATAAAACTGAGTGTACTCCCAGTGTCAATGAGTATGTTTAACCTCTGTTTGTCATACTCCCCAATCACTCTCATAGTAGTTACTCCCAATTCCCCTGCTAATGCATTAAGAGTAAACTGAACTTCATCTATACCCTCTAAGTTACCATCAACCACTCCCCCATTAGACAGATTAGGACTGTAATTCCCAGACCATTCATCTTCCTCAGCCATGATCATATATGCAACCTTCTTCTTGCACTTATGACCAAAAGTATAAGGCTCATCACAATTATAGCAAAGACCTTTCTCTCTTCTTGCAGCCATTTCTGATAGGGTCAGCACTTTGATAGGTGTTTTACTCCCATTACTGGGTAACTTAAGGGGTGAGGGATTATTGTTGTCAGGCTTCTTGCTGAAATTTGAAGAATAGTTGAAATTCCTATTGGCATTCTTAAACTTCTTAGATAGTGATTCCAATGCTAAAACCTGCTTCTTACCCAACTCAATAGCATGTTCCAGAGTTTTAGGCTCAAACATAGCCACAGAAGACTGTAACTCCTCATTCAACCCATTGATAAAACTAGCAACAAAATATTTCTCAGAAAAATCTTCACTCTTTACCATTAACATGCATGCCTTTAGTTCTTCAAATTTATCCACATAATCAACATATGATCCATACTATTTCAGTTTGTTAAATTCAGCAATAATTTTAGTTTCTTTCATATCCTCAAACCTAGCACTCAACACCTCAATAAATTGAGTCCAAGGCAATTCAACCTTCCTCTGGACAAAATTTTGATACCACAAGGCTGTTTTCCCATCAAAGTGCATAGAAGCCAGACTTACCTTGTGAGAATCTGAGGCCATTGGAACCAACTTGAAGTAGGAGTTACACCTCAAGACCCAAACCCTAAAGTTGGTACCATCAAACCTAGGAAAATCCACCCTAGGTAAGGGAGTATGCACCACTGGGCCTGAATGTTCATGAGACAACCTTGGTTTAGGAATGTCATGGAGTTGGGTGTTAGATCCAAGAGAATTAGAGCCCACATTAGGATCACCCAATATTGATTCACTACCTTTTTGCCCTTTTCCTTTCTCCGAGTTCATGATTTGCAGTTGTAGAGCTGCTAATGTATTTGTAACATGATCCAGCTTCCCCATGATCTCCATTTTTTGCTCATTAACCTTCGAGTTGATGCCTCCAATGGAATCCTCCACCTTAGATGAAACCCCATGTATAGAGTCATTCAGTTTTGCCTCACTAGCCTCCCATTTCAACGCCTCAGTTTGAATAAATTGTTCTAATTTCCTTTGTGATTCTTGCAGGTCTTTGAAACGTGTAGCCTCCGCCATATCCGAGGAAAACCTTGCTCTGAGTACCAATTGTTATGCCCTGGGATTCATATCAATTGTAACAGATATTTTTTTTGTATATTTTATGGGATTTTTTGTATAGAAGAATTAAGTAAGAAGAAGGTAGAATAGGAAGGAGAGAGAAGAATATTGAGGAAGAGATAGTACTATTTTCTGCTGCTTCATTCCTCGCGAAAATGCACATATAACTAACTACAATTGGGACCACCAAGTACCCAAAGCAAATAAACTAAAAGTAGGGGTGCAAACTAAAAATGGACTAAGTCTTTTAGGGAATTATGCAATTAATAAAACTACCCTCATTTGACAAGTGTAAGGCCCTGATGCAATTCTGGATTAATTCTCCACCACAAGATTAGTCAAAGACTTTCCACTCCCACCTTCAGACACAACTCCTTCACTTCCAACAATCCCAAACCACGAAACCCTACTGCCTTCGTTCTCACTGTTGCCCTCTTCATTCACCAAGAACCCTTTGACTTCCTTCACCATGTTCGTGACAATAAGTTGAATATAATCAACTGAGAAATTAGAGGTAGTAATAGAATAAGTTGAATGACTGTTTAAGAAGAATAGAGTCCTGGTAATTAAATCAAGAAAAAATGAACGTAGCAATAGAACAATTTGAACAAAATGAAGAACTTGATAGAGATCATAACATTTGATTTATCCAAAAATTGGCTATTGATACAAAAAAAAAAAACCCAATATGAATAGTGGTGATGATAGTCTGGAATGAAAAAAATATTTGGAACAAACATTGATATTCTTCTAGTTTGAAGGCACATGTGAAATTTTCTTGCCACAATTTTAATTATTGTTAAAAAATGACTAAAAATAAAATTAACAAATTAATTAAAAGAATAAGAAAATATTAAATGCAAAATACACGTTTGTTTTTTTATTAATATATACTAAACACATTTTTATTTTGTTACTCAAAAATATTAAAAACAGTTTTACTAATATTAATTGAATTGAAAAAAATCGTAAACATAATAAAATTTCTTTTGGGTTAAAAAAAAAAAAAAAAAAGAGTTGGGCTACGACAGCATTAAATGGGCTGTTCCAGCATTAAATGTGCTGTATCTAATTGGATTGGGCTGTTCCAGCATTAAATGGGCTGTACTTAACTGGATTGGGCTGGCAATTACTTATTTACAGCAGGACCAAGCCCAAAGTTTAACTATTTAATGACTAGAGCAGAGAGCCGATTAAATTCAAGGCGCAACTTCTTTCGTAATCAAACTTCGCGCGCTGGCAAAGGATGAGGAGGAGAAACAAAACAATCCTTCTTAGAAGTCTGAATTATTCCGTCGATCAAAGGAGGTGTTGCAATCCCAATCCATCCCAAGATCTCCGTCTGTGCTGGAGTCGAGCCCTAATTTTCGAACTCCCGCACGGTGGTTGAGAGCAACGCTCCGTGATGCGGAACCATAATTTTTGGGGGAAGAAAAGAGCAATTTGAGCCCTGGTAAACGGTATATATGAGAATAAACCCTAACTAGAGGTTGGTTTTGTCTCAATATCATAGAAAGAAATTCATTGCCTAAGCTTGATTTAAATCTGCTTTTGTAACTTGGAAGCTTTATATCGTTGATCATTCGTCTTTCCTTGCAGAATCCCTGCAGAGCTTTATATCACAAATCAAATTACGCAATGAGAATTCAAACGACGCAGAAATGATAATAATATTAGAAATTGTGTGTCCTTCTACACTTCTGCTTATGCTACAGTCAAGGAGAAACGGATAATCCCAGAAGATTGTGTCTCAAAGGTAACTTCTTCAGCGCAGGGTGGAAGGGATGGCTCGAAATGTGCATCCATGATTATTATCGGTATATATACTTAATTAAGAAATTTTGTTTTCCCATTTACTATTCATTCTTCTACAAACACATCTAAACATAGCGAATAAAGGCAAATTTAAACATAAATAACTTCCAATAGTTCTCATCAACTGCTAAATATTTGTGTTCTTGTGCCTTGGAAATTGACTTTGGATTGGAAAATGAAAGTCGTCACTATCATTAACCATTTTTTTCCAAAATACCAGTCTTTCCTTTCATTCACAACAGTCAAACAAATCGAACCATGAACCCTGATCAAGTTTATACAAAATCTGATTACAGACTTTTTAATGGTGTATTGCTGCATTATTATATGCTTTTTTTATTAACATTTATTCTCTGAAATGACACTTGATTGAGAGTTGTAGCAGATGTAAAATTGCTCAAGTTCTATTGGGAACAAGGTGTATATTCCACATATCATTCTATTCAAGTATAGTTGGACATGGCTGATTTTGTGCCATTTATTTGGTCTGTTTGATAAAAAGACTTAGACTCATCAATAGTAAATCAGACCCAGAATTTTTTGTGAAAGGTATAGCCTGACATATTTCCATCCCTACTTCCACGCAGACCCCATCTAGAAATACATCATTTTAGCTCATAGTCTCTAACTTTCATTAAAGAATCTCCATATCCACTTTTCTAATAAAATTTTATTGAAACACTTTAAATCATTGATCCCAGCCCTCCCCTCACCATGTTCCCCCAAATAAAACTCCTTTGTAATTTCACAATTTCACTTAAGATTTTCTTCGGAGCCCGATAAATAGAAAAATACTACCTCCGTTCCAGGAAAGTTTGCGGTACTTTCCTGGGCACAGGTTTTAAGAAAAAGTGTAATGAGTAGAATGTATATGGTGAAGATTGTGAGGTAAATATTTTAAAGGTAGAGATTTAAAGGAATATTTTCATTTTGGGTGTATGCAAACTTTTGTAGGACAAACTAAAAAGGAAAATATGCAAATTTCGTGGGACGAAGGTAGTAATATATATGAAGAGCCGATAGCCGCATTAACAAGGGTAGTTCTGCCCCCAATTGAGATATTCAAACCTTCTCATTTCTTTAACCTATTCCTTACCTTTCAACCACATAATTCTACCCAGCAGCTTTTCTGTGTGGAATTTCCCACCTAGACCCCCAAATAAGAGAAGGAAAAGACCCTCTATAGCATCCAGGACAAGCATAACCATCAATAATACATTCCTCCACATTAAGATAAAAAATGCTGCATTTTTCTCTATTGATTTTTAGCCTCGAAACTATTTTCAAATTAACCAGAAACCTCTTTATTTAGATAATATTTTCACCCCTTGCTTTCTCAATAAAAATGGTGTCGTCCGTAAACTGAAGATGTAAACTTTGATTGATAAAAAGTAAAAAGCACATGAGTATAATTTAATTAAGAAAAAATGTGTTAAGTTCGAAATGAAGTGAAAAGTATGAGTTAAAATTGATGATTTTGAATTTTTTAATTGTACAGTTTACTTTACAAATATAATTAGTATGAAGTGATGTATTGAAATTATTTTAAATTATGTTCAGGAGAAAATAAAGAATTTTACCATTATCGTCATGTTCTAATAGGGTGCGAGAGACCCAACACCTCTAGTCCTCTACATCGTGCAAAACTTTCAATTGGAAAATGGTGATTTTCCTCAACAGGTATAATAAAAAATTACTCCTATCGTCCCAAAATTATTTTTATAGTAATTTCAAACACGAGTATTAAAAAAATAAAAATGTGAGTGTAAAGTTAAATAATAAAATAAAAAATGTGTATTTTATTGATTTTTATGAGTATAATTTTTTTTTAAGGGTGTGAAAATGGAGTTGAGACGTTCAAATAAGAAAAATTCGGAAATAGTTTTGGGACGAAGGGAGTATTCCCTATGTATGCTTCTTAATTTTCATATTTTGAATGATACGCATTTAAAAAAATATTAGTAGTATTTTATTACCTTGTTTACGAAATTATTTTTTCTCAGAGAAGTAGCATGGTATTTAATAAAAATTAATATTATATTAAAGTGATAGATAAAATAAGAAAAAAGAGGGTATTATTAGGTCTAAACTTCTGTTCATGATCGTAGATTGTTTTCAAATAAGAAAAGAAATAAAGTTTTATGGACAAACAAAAAAAGAAAGTGGAAAAAAATTTGTGGACTAAGAAAGTAATTTTGTGAGCCAATAAATACAGAGTATATTGAAATAACAGGTGCACCGTGCAACTCAAGTTCATTTTTATAAAGTTACACACAATACTACTAAAAAATCACACATGTTATTACTGAAAAATATATCTTTAATAGTAACTTTTTAGTAATAATTTGTCTAAATTTTCAATAATAAATGGTGTAACTTTTTTAAAATACACTTGAATTGTACGGTGCATCTGGTACACAAGAGACTTACTCTTTGAAATAAAATATGTAGTATGAGAGTTCTATTTTTTTTTTTCAAATGTAAAAATTATTGTTGAATGTACTAAAAAAATTGAAAACTAAGAGGGGATGGAGCCATAGAGGGAATATTCATTGTCATTCTCCACCCATATATATATATATATATATATTTTTTTTTTTTTCCTTATATCTCAATTTAAATTCTACATTTTTTTTTTACTTTTTCATAATAAATTTCATAAATAAAAAAACACTCAATATACCTACTTTGTTTCAAAATCTCTTTCAGAAAATAATAAAGCAATTTTTATAAATACGCGTGCAACAAAATATGAAATTTAATTCGTGGAAGGGGTATAAGGTTTTTATTTATTAACTTTCATATAATTTAATTTATTTACCGGAAGTGACTGATGCTGTCTTGAAAAACTGCATGCTGCATTATGCAACGTATTATCCGCTGGCTTTTATTTATTAAGTTTCATTCAGTTTGATTTATTTACAGGAAGTGACGGACGTTTGCATGTTGCATTATGCAGCGAATAAATACTTAATTATATCCGTTAGCTTTTATTTATTAACTTTCATTTAATTTGATTTATATACAGGAATCTATTGGCCCTTTCTTGGAAAATTGTATGTTGCATTATATATGCGACGTACAGACACTTATTTCTGAGCAATACATCGTAAATATGTACTCTTTCCGTCCCATAGCAACTTGCAAGGGAAAGAGCATGCATATTAAAAAAAGAATGGAATAAAGTAGAAAAAATAGTGTTTTGAGGGATAATTTGGTAAAATTTTATTTAAAAAGTAAAAAAAGTTAGTTAGATTGAGTGTAATGTGGGTCTCAAAAGCGAAAAAATAATGATATTTTGTGTAAATATGTAGATATTGTGAGGGTGAAGTTTAGAAAATGATTTTCTTTTTTGGATCTGCAAATTCTTTGTGGGACGTTCCAAAAAAAAAATTACAAATTCTTATAGGACGGAGAAAATACAACTGAAACAGAATACTCTATATTGACTAAACAATTGCTTATAATATTTAAAAATAAATTGGAGTACATAATGTATTATGAGTTGGTGTATGTAGAACAGTTAATGACTGATTCACAATTATCATTTTATATTAATTATATATAATTAATATCTTTTAAGAAAAATAAAAACTCTTTAGTGTGGAGTTTATCAATAAAGTAATTTTCTTCTATTTGATGTGTAGTTTGTGAAATTTGTATCTTTCTTTGTTCCTGTAAAAAAGGATACGACCTTGGAGTAGTTTGTCTTTGATACGAAGGCAAAATTCGGATTACGAATTTAGTTGCATATCTTTCATATCTTTTCATATATTATATTATTTGAAATTTGAATTATCTTATATTGTTTTACGAGTTGATTGTTAGGATAGAAATTATCAATTATTAGCCGGTATTTATATGATGTAAAGAATGTTCAGAGATTATCAGAAAAATATTATTCAAATTCCTTTGCAAATATTTCTTTGCGCCTCCATAAGCTTTCTAGCTTGAGCTAGGGCTGCGTAATTAGTAACCTATTATCGTGATTCTCATTAAATTGGTGCTTTCATTGAGAGAAAACACCGAGAATCGTGACATGACTGGCACCCATTGGGATCGTATTGAGTCACTTGAATCGCGAGCAGTCGTGATGGAAATAGGTTTAGCGAGCGTAGAAGGAAAGGTAGGTTCAATTGGGCAAATATTGGCCAAACTGGAGCAGCAGATGGGGCGTCTTGTTGAACGGAATTCAAAGGAATGGAGTCAGATTCATCTTCAAGCCCATCGGAGGAATCTGGGACGGATGCGGATGCGGAAGGGTTCAACCCGATTTACAAACAGAGGTTTGGAGACGACTCTAATAGAAGGGAGGAGAGAAGGAAATTCAAGCAAAAAATAACCTGTCCAACGTTCAGTGGAACAGATCCGATAACGTGGTTAAGCCGCGTTAATCAGTACTTCGCCATCAACGAGGTTGTGCGGGAAGAACGTGTACGCTATGCAGCGTATT
This sequence comes from Prunella vulgaris, assembly GCA_026898435.1. NCBI lineage: Eukaryota > Viridiplantae > Streptophyta > Magnoliopsida > Lamiales > Lamiaceae > Prunella > Prunella vulgaris. The sequence goes on along the minus strand of JAPKLY010000014.1, from coordinate 803,477 downwards.
ATTTGGAGGCGGAAGCGAACATGTGGTGGCAATGGATCAGTAGAGTTTACCACAAGAAAGGAAGGGTGCTACGATGGAAAGAGTTCGAAAAGGAATTGATGGCAAGGTTCGGACCATCCGAATACACATACTACGATGAGGCCCTATCCCATATTAAACAAACTGGTAGCCTGAGGGAGTATCAAAAAGAGTTCAAAAAATTGGCGAGTCGCGTTCACGACTGGCCGGAAAAAGGCATTAGTTGGCGCATTCATTGGAGGTATGAAATTTGATCTTGCAGCGGAGGTACGGGTCTTCCGACCCAAAACATACCTGGAAGCTATTGATATCACCAGGATCAGGGACAAACATTTGAGTATTACACGGAGAGGTGCACATCCGGAATTGAGGAGACCACAATTTACTTAGGGAGAAAATGAAGGTGCAATTGCAGATGGGAGCAACTGACCCGTTAATCAGACGAACAAATCGATCCCCACTGAAGTTAAGTGTTTACCTTGGGAAGAGTTACAAAAGAGGCGTGAAAAAGGCTCGTGTTTTAATTGTGACGAGAAGTTCGTACCTAGGCATAGGTGCAAGGTTAAACAAACTTTCCTCGTCGAATCTTTTGAGACTGATGATGTGGAAATAGAGGAGGCAACATGGGAAAATCTAACGAATATGCGTGAACAAGGACAATCTCGAAGGGGACGGGAATGATACGAAAGCAAAATTCGGATTATGAATTTAATCGCATGTCTTCTATATCTTTTCATATATTATGTTATTTGAAATTTGAATTACCTTAAATTGTTTTACGAGATTCTTGCTGATTGTTAGATAGGAATTATCAATTATTAGCCGGTTTTATATGATGTAAAGAAGGTTCAGAGATTATAAAAAAATATTATTCAATTCATTTGCAAATATTTCTTTGCGCCTTCGTAAGCTATCTAGCCTGAGCTAAGCTATCTAGCCTGAGCTAGGGTTGCGGAATTAATAGTCTATTATGGTGATTCTCATCGGTCTTTTGTAGCTTTTGCTAAACAATGTCAAATTAGAAGCAAACTTCTCATAGTAAACATTAACACTTTTGAAATGCATCAAGTATATATTCCCTTCCTTCCATTGTATATTTTTCATTTTAACATTTTTCATTTAATATTTTTTTGAAAATTATTTATATAATTTTTCATTATGTTTTTATTATATCACTTATACCTTTTTATTTTTATTTTAATTTGTGTGTAAAAAGTAATAAGTCTAACATATAATGGAATGGAGTGTGGACTATTTTCGTTTCAATATAAATCTTGGACACATGTTGTCAACAAGAAAATGAGATATTCATAGTGTTACAAACCAAAATTGAAAAATAAAAAGTTTATAGTGCTTGTAACGAATTAGATCACTATACATCGTATCCAGGGTTCACCTTTTGTTGAATATTACCATAATTCTCTAATTCCTCAATATCATCTGGGCTTCCCAAGAACAGAGGAAGCCTTTGGTGCAATTTCACAGGCTGCAGAGACAAAATCCTATGTTTACCATTCGATCCTCGGCCCCCCGCTTGCTCCGCTAGCAAACTCAGCGGATTCGCTTCGTAGACGAGTCGAAGATGGTCCCTCGGATTCATGGCAATGCCACCATACAAGAGTGTTCGATGGAAATCAGCAACAAGAGAGCATATATATCTGGCAGAATACTTCTTACCACTTTTTCCCTTCCCTTGCCTAACTGTGTCTATATACTGCCTTAAACCTTCCGGCCAGTCAAAATACCGTGCATCATTCACAGAATATATTTGTCCTGACATAACACTCAACATATTAGTCTATCACATGAATCAATTAGCTCACACATTCATTCATCTAATCAAATTTGAATTACCACAAGGGGGGATGGTGATGTTAGGATGTGTGAGAATGAAGTCTCCTGTGGAGTGATCCAGGGTTAATCCGTGCGTCCCCGATCCAAAGGATGTGCACAGAATTGTGGCTGATGAATACAGGACATATCCTGATGCAATAAGCTTGGCTCCACTTTGGAGAGAATTGAGCATTGCCTTCTCCTCTTTTGGCAGATGATCGATTTCCTCAAGTCGTTTATAGACCCCGAAAATCGATCCAGTGGGAATCGAAGCATCAATGTTTCTGGAGCCATCCAGAGGGTCTGTAACAACCACAAATGGGCCGTCATCAGAGAGCCAAACTGGAGCATCATTTTCTTCTGAGGCCATCACTGCAACTTTTCCAGATTTCTTTAAAGATGACAATATGATCTCATTCTACAAAGTAGCAGGATTGAATGAATGATAAAGCTTAATTGAATCCAAGATGAAGCAAATTGAGATTCAACAAGATGATGGCTGATTTAGTAAATTAGCACAATTCTACTCATCACATCATAAGCATCACATTTTGAAGTCATATTTCAAACAAGAAAACGCAATATGAGCAGAATTTAAATAACAAGAAAACGCACAGCAACGATGTCAAGTGGCTTGGGTTTATCCCTGTCATCAGTGCCAGGCCCAGCATCCAAACTTTTAGCAAGATTGGAGTTGAAAGGTGAAGCCACAAGAGCAGCAATCCTTTTACAAGCATACTCCAAATGACTGAACAAAACCACCAAATCATCGCCGACGTTTTCGCCGCCTTTCCCCATAAATTCCGCCAGTGTCTGAAACCCATCGCCGCCGCTCCCACTCGCGTTGACCTTGGACCCCAATTCACCAAGAAAGGACATTTTTCTGACGGGCAGAGAGCCAAAATTAATCTTTTTATGAAGATTCACAACACTAGGAGAGAAAAGGTGGAGTCTTGGAGGGTAAATCGAGGTGGGGTTTAAGATTACTTTTGCAGAACGCATATCTATTCTGAGTAGTTGGATAGCACTATGTGAGTGTGAAGCTCCACATTTGAGATGGGGTTAGGGCTGCTTCTTAATAGGAAAATAGTAATAATGTTGGATGGTAAAATTGTTTTCAAAGGTCAAGTCCAACTTAATACAATTAAGAGGTAAAAAGAAAATGTTCAGACCAGTTTTTACTGAATGCAAGAAAATACAAAAAAATAAAGAACGGGGCATTCCGAGAATCGAACTCGGGACCTCTCGCACCCAAAGCGAGAATCATACCACTAGACCAAATGCCCAGCTGCTTGCTAAGCGTAGTTTAAAATTTGATTATATACTCTATAAAAATGGAATATGGACCCGCCAAATGGACTAAGTTTGTTGTGCAATTATTAAAAAAAATTGATGTATAAAAATAACTTTATTAGTATAGATATAATGTGTAAAATTAAGTGTATTAGAAAGTGGACTATATATTATGGACGACCGTATAAGATAATGTGGACTATTTATTTTGAACGTAGAGAGTAATAATTTAGGGGTGTTTGATATAAAAATTCTTCAACTGCAAAAGAATGAGGATAAATATATAGTAATTATAATAGTTACTAGGTTAAAAGATGTACAAAATATTATTTTTGCTCCCAAATAAGATAATCACCACCACAATTTGATTGTACTCTTATCATCTTATAATATCCTCATCAATCAATTTTTCATGTCACACCCAACAACTTTCCTTTGTCTATTTTTTTTTTAAATTAGAACACATTATTAATTATGTAACTATTATGACGACAAACATTCATGGCAAACATGAAAAATAAAATTAAATTCTCATTATCATTGAAGAATTTAAAATAAACGTCCTCTTAATTTATGAGAATCATAAGAAGACGAGGAAATTTGCAAAGCATTTTTAATACTTTCTCGGTTTTGCTATAAATATTTTTATTATTTTATTTAAAAATATATATTTGTATTAATGTATTATAGCCACATATTGACTTTTGTAATCCTTTCATCCGCTTCATTTTTTCTTTATGGGCATTCCAATTAAAAATTTCACATTCTATAGAAAAACAAAATTAAAAAAAATATTTTGAAACAACTATCTCTACTTTTCTCACAATTCCCCCAACTACCTTATATAAAATTCAACATGTGATGTGACCCATCACTTTCTTATATTAATATGCTTTCTTTAAGAAAAACAAGAGAAAATATATAATAAGACTAAGAGAGCATAAATTCCCAACTAGTTTAAATAAAATTCAACATGTGATGTGACCCATCACGTTCTTATATTAATATGTTTTCTTTAAGAAAACAACAAAGAAAAGAGAAAAGATATAACGAGACTAAGAGAGCATAAAGTAATGAAGAGTTGTAAATGAGTAGATAATAAATTTTTTTAAAAATATTTATTTATTAATATATAGAGTGTTGTTTTTATTTTTTATGGAATCAAAATCTTATTCTGAAATGTTAAGAAAAAAGGAAAAATGAAAAATTTATAATTAGGTAAAACATAGGCTAAATATTGAGATATTTTTTGAAGATTCAATGTCTTATTGAAGGCCCAGTTTATTAACACTAGCCATTTTGACAAATACACTATCTATGTTCAACTTTTTTTTTTTTTTTGAAATTTTTACAAGTTTTCGAATAAATTTTCATTTTTCACTAGGTTCGAAAAAAATAGCTGAAAAAATAAAAAAGTTTTAAAAAAATTGCCGAACAAAGAGTATTTTATTTCCCAAACAGATAGTGTATTCATCCGGATAGTGTGTTTACCAAAAAGGGTAGTGCGAATAACCTGGGCCCTTAATGAAAGGGAAATTGAAGAATGCGACAAATAATAGATAGAGCTGGGCCTTTAAACTATAAATTAATCAAACTACAACGGTTTGGCCCAATTATTCACAGATACAATTCTCAACCCAGATTCAGCCCCAAATTGACCCTACACAGAAGACATTTTGTTCAGCCCAAATCCATCGATGGCACAAGCCTCAAGCATTTCTTCCCTCGATTGGCTTTAGGATTAACTCTACTGCCTATTTTGAACGGCCGCCGGGACTGGCGCTGCTACTGATTTGAGTGTCGCCTTTATTTCCTCTACTTTTCGCCTGATGTCACGTCGGGAAGACCGTAGTTCGGAATCGAAGCGCCACCGCTCTCGGTACGACCGCGAACCTAGGTAAATCAAGCTTCTTACAGTTGCGAGGTTTCAACATTTTGCTGAGGGTTTTCTGTTAGCGATATGTAGTTGTTGACGATCAATTTTCGTGTCCTGTATTTAAAGCCCTAAAAGATCCAGGAGAGATGGTAAACCAGAAACTGAAAGGACACCTACTGAACCGGAGTTGGAAAAAGGTCGAATGGACCGGGATCAACGACACCGTCGTCGGCTTCAGGATCCATTGCCTCTTGAGGCTGGTTCGAAGGTCGTATCTGCAAGCATGAACAAACATTCGTCTGATCCGAGTAAAGTGCCTCTGTCTCGATCGTTTTTTCAGGTACTGCGTTTGTTGCGCACACCGTTGTAGAGTTTATGAATTTTGTAATATAATGCCATCTGTGGATGTATATATGGGCTGATATTCTGTTCATTATCCTCTTCGGATGACAGGTTATTGTGAAGCTTTCCTGCTCTGCATCAATGATAATTTCGAATTACTTTTCTGTATTACATTTTTTATGATTACTTTGGTCGGGTCTTCTTTACATCCGTTTTACTGGAGCTTAGGGGATTTTTGTGGCATGATTTGTTGGATAGGTTGAAAAATTGATCATCCTCGTAGGATCCAGTGCAATCCCTTTCATTAGAATCACTATTGTTAACTAATCTTGATCTTCTGGAGTCTGAAATGCATTGAATCTATTTAATTTTTAGCTTTTGCTCTCTCTACGTTTAAGGATAGAATGGAGCGGCAATAGGAATGAATTGTTACGGAGGTTGAATTGTTGAATTAGATTTTTTCGAATATATTGTCGAAGTTTTTTATAATAATTGAGTCCCTTACTCAATTTTTTTATGCAACATAATGATAACAGAAGTAACTTTTGATATACCGTTCCCTGGTTCTGTTCCCTGGTTCTCTCACCATTCAAAACCCAGCAATTTGCTTTTCTGTTGAGCATGGTGAATTCAAGTACTTCCTTGTATATAACAGTATTATGCCTCTGCCTGTGCATGTCTTATAACAGCACGATGACCGTGGTAGTGCTGGGCAGAATGGAAGAAGCTCCAGTCGCAGGGTAGACAGTGGTAAGCTTTTAATGTATCGAGTTTGCTCTTATTTTCTTACTTCTGATTTCCTTTTTGAGATCCACCAAATGATTTGCTAGCTGTGGTTCTTCGGTTCTTCCAATCGAATTATACAGTTATGGGTCTCAATGTTGTATCGTTGAATGTCTGGTCAACTTGTTCTTTGCTTCTGGGCCAAAGGATCACTTGTATCGACTATTCCCAAAATCAAATAATTTTCCCTATTTTAAGTGAGAAGTTGTTCCTAAATGAATTGCAGAGTTCTTAAATAGAATGAAACCATAGTTGTTAAATGCGCTGAGGCTCCACGGTTTGCACCTTTTCGGGGCTGAGCCGACACATTTTGCTGGATGTATGCCTCTTTTACAATTTCCTTCTCAACCCAAAATGTGATTTTTGTAAAATTTTTGAAATAAATAACCAAATTTTTTCATTTTTTACTTGAAAGGAACAGAGACGAGTCAGTAAAAAAGAAAACAATGTTTAATGTAGGCCCTAGGGTCTAAGGGAAAATTGGTAAAGAAAGAAGAAAATGAGAAACAACACCGCTGCCCCTGCACACAATTCTTTTTTCTTTTTTCCCATTTTTTCTTTGTGAATCTCATCAATGTTTCCGCTTTCTTTTACTCATTTTGTGTTTTTAATTATCTCCTTGTCTTAGGAAGAGACTTGACTTGATCTTTATTCAGTTAAGATCCTATCTACCTTTATATAGCAAGATATTTACAGAGGAGATTTCTCAAAGTTGTTTTGTACATTTTTTCTTCCTCTCCAGAACGTGGATGGTGGAGAGATTCTAAGGAGCAGCAAAATGCGGGAAACAATAAAATCGTGTTAAATGATGCACAGAAAAAGGATGACAAATCTAAAGATAGCAGAGACGGCAATCATGCTTGGCGCCATGATGGGTACTTCAAAATGGAAGCTAACCCAAAACCTCCCCCGCGTAAACGACCTGCTTTTAGAGAGCAAAAGATTCCCGCTGATCCAGAGAAAACAGATAAAACTGCTGCAGATCCAGTGATGCCAAACTCTCGAGATCATGGTGCAGACAGGGTAAGGAGAAACGAGAGATGGAATGAGTCCCGGTACTCCGACATATCTGTTAGACCTTTTGCTGGGGGGAGGGAGTTGAATAAGGGTCAATCTTGGGGAGGTAACTTTTCATCCAGAGATAGATACAGAGGCAGAGATAGGTTCGATGGTAGGCAAGGGCAAGGCAATCATCCTACTGTGGGCCGTGCTGACAAGTGGAAGCACGATCTTTACAGTGAGGCCAACAGGAGTCCACCCCCGAAGAATGAAGATGATCAGATCTCTAAGATTGAAGCTCTCCTCGCTTCCTAGATGATGGGTTTGCTTTATCTATTAATTTGTCTCTTTGCCATCTGGTTTGCAAATAGGTTTTCAGCATTGACAACAATTTGTCCATCGTTTGTACTGTAATTGGCTTTATTGCACAAAATTCTTAAGTAATGCTTTTGCTAGACTCCTTGCAGGTTTTATAGTTGTCCAAAGAAGAAATATCCAAAAGTATCTGAATGACAGCATAAGCGTATGCAAGAAAAACCAATTGTAGTATTATTGCATAATAAGTAACAAACAACTTAAAATTTACCCCTGTTCCAATTGTATTACAATAGTTTTCCCCTTGCAATCTACCTTTGTATTGTAATCAATTGTAAAAGAATGGCTAGCTTCTGCTTCTCGTTGGTTTTTGTTCATATCCTCCTAGCTTCCTGAAAGTGGCTATTTTAAGTTGCGCCAAATGCTCCGAACCCAGCATGAGATCAACTGTATATAAGAAAAGTTGGAAGTCGGAGGTGGTAGCTCCGGCTAGTGGTGGAGTTCTCCGAGAGGCTGCGCTAAGACGAATGCTTTGTGGCTTTTGCTTATTCACGGCGTGGATGATCAATGGGATTAAAGCCTTACATTTTCCGGACAACGGCTGGGCGTTGTATTATATATGGTGTTGGTGAAGTATTTTCGAGCGAAATTGGTATATATATATAGAGGTTTCTGGTCAGCTTAGTTCATATACCTCAATCAGATCTTTTTTTTTTGAATGAACACACCAAGTATATATAATTAGATTACAAGGTATTGAAATAATTTTCCAATTTTCTTCTCATATTACTAGTATTGTCAATTAATATTGTATGTAATTTAGATTACAAGGTATTTAAATAATTGAGATAGAGTGCCTTTATAATATAAGAAAGAGTTGATTTCACTTGGGGTTTAAGAGTGCAAATCTGTGAAAAAATTATAGAAATTCATTATTTTTTAAAAAGTTTATGTACCATCGTAAATTCTTTTGAGAGTACAAAATCAAAATGTATCCTTTAATAAGAAAAACCCAAAATAAGTTGTGAGGGGAAATAAAACCAAAAATAAGTTTAACATTATACCTTTTATATTGTTAACTACCTCTCTTATAATTATTTCTCATAATTATTCTACCATTCCGAGTTCAACTATCATTTTATGCCTCCTTTATTTCAAAAATAAAACAGAACATTAACAATTAAAAAAATTTAAAATTAGTATACTTTTTAACCACTATTTTCTGATTGATACAAAAAATTTGCATAACAGAGTAAATAAACTTTGAATAATAGATTTTCTTATTATTTTTCAAAATCTACCAATTTGAAATAATGATAAAAAAAAAATGTATCATTTTAAAACTGCCCTTTAACAATTTAATCATTATTGAATCAACACTACTTCCAACATATCTTTTTATAACAATTGCATAATGGGAACATAAATTTTCATTACAGTTCTTGTTGATGAATTTAAATCAAACACACCCTAAGTTTCAAGTAAAGATCCCCGCTATTACATACACAACAGAGACAAAATTTAGATTGGCAGAGCATAACCAAGCGGCATGCTATAATGATAATTTGGGACCAATTTCAGTCCTTTGCTTCAAATAAAGTCACAAGAAGAAAACAAGAACTTGAACCCAGAAAAGAAAAATAACAATCGCCTAATAGGTTTAGCTCCAACAGCAATATAGGATATGTGCACAATATTCATGCAGACTATACACCAATATTTGAAAATTAAGAACACCTTACATTAGATTTGACTTGGATAGCGTTTGGACTGTTCACGAACCCGTTTCTTGTACTCTATCGGATCCTGAACATACAACACAATAGGCAAGAAATTACACAAGAATTACATATTAAAAGGTAAAAGATTAATAAAAAGAATCTTTTTTGCCAGTTAAATAGGGCACCTGGATGAAAAGCTGATAGCCGTCAGTTTGAGCAGGATCATTAGGATTCGGCTGGTCTAGAAGATCCTGAATGCCAACCAGAATCTGCTTCACAGTAATGGCCGGTCTCCAACCCTAAAAGAACAGATTTCATGAATATGATAGTGTAAGACCTTGATGAACAAGATTATGAAAGTTGAGATATACATAATGCAAATTACTTACACTATCTTCGTTGAGGATTGAGAGGCACACAGTTCCAGATGGGTATATATTAGGATGGAAGAAATTCTGAGGGAATTTGCACTTGGGAGGTTTGCTTGGGTAGTCTTCGCTGAAATGCATTGTAAGGGGGTAGAAACCGCCCTCCCAGTCCGTCTGCCAATCAAAAAATATTAATCCTCCTTTCTATTATTTGTTAATGAGCATGGCATCAAAGAAGAGTAGATCACTTTCACAGAAGAATCTTAATTTTGTACTCCCCAAAACCTGTGGGGTTCATATGTTGGTTTAGAAAAGATCCATATGACAATAAGGCACCTCCTCCATCCTAAGGAACTCTAGCAAGACATTCACAGACCAATTTAGTTTACAAATTGTGAAAGACCATCAAATTGTGTAAATGACGAATGTATTTGTAACAAGATCAGAATTGTTGTAGAAGGATGAACACAGTAAACAAAACAATCAATAAACACAACATCAACCCATAAATCTATAACAAGATGCTCAAACATCAATACAACAAAAATCTTGTTCATCAAAATGGAAATACACATCAGAGCAGGCTAAAGTGTAGAGAGAGAGAGAGAGAGGCTCACATTGGATTTGCCAGGGATAATGCAGTGCCACACCATCAGATTAACGCTCCCATCCGAACTCGTCTCGGGTCTCGCCACAAAACCCTAAAAACATAATTTCCAAACAAATTGAAAACCAAAAACCCAAAAAAAACAGAGCATTAAACTGAGGTTGTTTTCCATTGAAGAAAAGTGCATGCAGAAAAAGGGAAGGAGGGAGAATACATACATGGGGGTGATTTTTGCGCCATGATTTGCGCTCCTCGGCAAGGCGAGCCCGTGCTATGCCCCCTGACATTCTTCAAATTCCGCTTGGATTTCACGCTGCTCAAAAATTGAAGGGATGGAGCAGAAAAATGAACTTTTGACTTCAGGACTACCCACAAAAAAGGTTAACATAGTGAGGAATATATGCAAAAAAATTCCTTCCCACAGTTTCAGATTGATTCTTTTAATTTCCCCCCTTTTTCTAAGGGATAAAGTTACACATACCACCAACCGGATACAATGTTCTGGCCTGGGTAAACTATTCTATCCACTAATTTTATTGCGAGAGTGGATTGTATTCTGTGGGTGTGTTTGATAAGCAAGATTAGCCCTATATAAGCCCAAATTCACATGCTTCTACAGTACTATACATCTGTTCGATATGAAGCATTTTTTCTCTAAGAACCCGGGTCTTATCTTGATGACCAGGTATTAATTGTTGTTGAGTTACTGTAGCCTTTAAGTAAAATAGTAACACCAAAATCCAATTTCAGAACAACAGAGATGTTGAGGACTCTCATCAACGACGAACAAAGAATGACTTACCTGTATGACGCGAAGAACAGCAGCTTTGTGGAGGAATTCGACGCCCTACGCCACCGCCGGCTTCCAATCGCCGATGAGTGACGATCAAAGTGCGTGCGAACGATTTCGGCGCCTAATCGAATGATTTGTTCTGCCTATCGCAAACCCTACTCCCCGTCGGCTGGGTTCCAAATGTGAATGGTTATTTTTGTTTTGCCCTAATATTCACTAAATCATTTGTTGGTAAATATAATTGGACACAATTCTCCTCATGACGTGGCGTTCTTCTATTGAATGCTTTTAGACACGCATATCTTCGTTTTTCTCTTGGAAATTAACGTCATGACTAAGTTTTTGTTTATCAAGTATAGTTTTAAATCGTCTTTTTTTTTTTTTTTTGTGTTTAATAAAAATAAAAGTTACTATCTAAATTATTGTATGATGTATTTGCTGCAAGATTAATATTACGCTTATCTTAAACATATAAATAATTAATAAATCTCGATATGAATAAAAAATTGAGAGAATGAATAAGTAATTTTAATTTACACATAAGATAATAAAGTTGAGAGAGAAAGATTAAAAATAATAACCAAATAAAAAATTATTTGCTGGTTTAAAGTTTAAAGATCCAACACCACTCGCTGATTTAGTGTCTTAGCTATGTTTTAAAAGCGGAAGCGGAAATTGACCCGGTCACCTTAATATTTTGGTCGGACCGGGTTCAACCGAGTCTAACCATTTTTAAAGTGTTGAACCGGTGTGACATTATAAATGCATAATATATAATTATAAATATTTATATATATATATATATATATATTCTAATAAATTATATATCTTATGAATAATTTTTTTTGAAATAATAAATTAAAGTTAGATATTATACTGGAGGAGGGTGAAGACTTAGAGTTGTATTTCCAGGAAGTGAAACTATATCTATTATCTAGGGCTATGAATTAAAATTAGACATTATATTATTAAATTATATTTAATATGTATTATATATATAATTAATTTAGTTAATTCTGTTTAAGAAAATACAATTTTATTAAAAAAATTGTCAAAGCGCTGTATCGGCCGGTCCAACGAGTGACCGGTCCGACCCGAATTTTACAGCTTTTGAGCGCTTTTGAAAATGTCTGGTCCAACGTATTAAAGCGGTCCGGAGAGATGTCCGAGTAGCGGTCGGACCGGCCGGTCCGATCCGCTTTTTAAAACACAGTGTCTTAGCAGAGAATCCGACCCACAAAATATTGGCATAAAATAATTTAAATTTAATTTAACTAGGAATGTTCAAAATTCTGTAATTAACTTATCAAAGAAAAAAAAAAGTTCTTAATTAAAATTTGTGTCAAAGCAAAATATTATTGAAAATGAGAAGGGAGTATTAATCACTAAGTAGGTATTGAAATCTTGCCATCTCTATGTTTTGATTTAAAGAATCTTGCAACTTGCAGGTCTCAAAATTCTGATTTAAGCGCTTTATAAAAGCTATTTTTGCCAAGTAGAATAATAAGGGTTGGCAACTAGAAAAACAAAATAATATTCCTCCATCTCAATCTTATTTTCACAATTGTATTATTTGAACATCTCAAACTTAAAAAGAAAATATTTTACACTTATAAAAATTAATAAATACATTTTTAAATTTTATTATTTAATTTTAATATTTTATTCTTTCATACTCCTTTTTTGTTTTTCATTTCCAAGTATAAAAGTTGTTCCGGGACAGGAGTATTATTTGAAAGAGTTGTTTGCAAATCCTGCAAAGTGGGTTAGTAATTTAAAAAAAATAAAAATCAAAGGTTATCTCACAATATTTACAAAAATAATTCTAAAAATTATTTATAGAATTTGGGAACAAAGCATGAAAGAGAATTCCCCCAATGAAAATGAGAGGTGGAGCACTGCCTAAAATATTTTAAAGCGTTGAACTTTGAATAAAAAAGTCATTTCCTTAATTAAATTGAAGTCAAAGTACACCAACCAGTTTTAAATTTCAAATCGCTCTAATATTTAGCCATTTAGGGTACGTTTGTTTTGGGATTAAGGGGGTCGTGGGAAGTCATGACTTTGAAATCTTGAGATGTGAAAATCTTGATGAATAGTAAAAGTGTGTGTTTGTTTTGGAATTTTAGTAGGGTAGGATGTTACTTTATGTCAAATCAAAGTGTGATAATGATTGATTTTATAGGTATAATAGATATTTTATGAGTGTTGTGTTGGAAAAAGTAATAATAGGTTTAATAGATATTTTTAGGTGTGGATTGAGTTTGGGATGTGAAATCCGGATGTTACATTCCAAACTCGTGTAGAGACGTGATCGCAAAGTCCTACATCCATCCGTGGTAGTCCCAAAACAAACATACCCTTAGGAATGGTCAAAGAGACTCCAAACCTCCACTGAATAATGAAATTTGTACTACTTTTTGTGAACAAAAATTTGTGATAACGATAAAAAAAAAATGATGTAATTAATTGAATTATTGCTATCTCATTAAGCACTTATCTTCCATCACTACAATTAGTTTTTAGAAACACTTTTTCCAAATCTGCCTCTCACAATTCTTGTAAAAATAATAAAATCTGAAAGCTATTTTTAAGTGATTGAAAACACAATCTAAATGATTAAAATTCGCTATTTCCCCTCTAAAGAAAATAAAAACCAAATTTCCCCAATAAAAAAAAAAAAAGAATTGTCAGTGCATGAAACGGGTAAAGGCCCACTAAAGCTGCTTACATAATTAGGATTCCAAATCTTCAATATTAGTAAACAAAATTACCCATACAAAGACTGCCAAGACAAAGAGGGCTTAACTCAAAATAAGCCAACAGATTAAATATACACACTAAGGACGACACAGACTTACAACCAGGCGTTATAAATCTGATGAGAATCCCCAGATTGCTCAAACGACGTGGGAGTGCCAACATTTCTAACATCAATTCAAAGAGTACAAAGTTTTTCTATGTAACTTCACTCTCTACATCAAGAAACATGCAAGAAAACGGTAAAGATACATCAACGACCCATGCTCGCATTAAAATTTGCGGACACAACATTTGACATGCTAACATGTACATAGTTTCAACCTAATTACCTTCTGTGCTCCAAATAAAATCCTGAGTAGGGGATGTAGTGTAATAAAATTACTCTATTGAACCAACATAGCTTACACGCATATATGAATCTTCCTTCACAGCATTTGTTGGAGAAAGATGGTCTATAAGTTGCCCACATCATCCCCGTACGTGTACATTAATTTCAAGCACGATCATCATTTGAGTGATTTGGAACTTCGGTTTGACTGTCTAGAGGCATATATTGTGCCATTATAGCCCGTATCTCTGAGTCCATGTAAGCCTGAAAAGCAACCAGCAAAAGAATTGTAACATATAAAATATTCTAAGAAATAAATCAGATATTTCACTGGTGAACACCCCCATCCCTCAGTTAAAAGGAATATGCATGTATTGATACTCAAGATGTTGTGTAGAAAACATACCCTCAACCTATACCGGTAAATCAGATATGCTCCACAACCAGCAATACCTAATCCGATAAAAATTATCCAAACAGCAGTCCAGGCAGACTTAACCTCACTAGCTCTCTTACCTGCATGACAACAGAACAGAGCAAATCGAATATTAAAACTGTGACGTTGTAAGTAATGGAGTGAGTGTATGTGTGTGTGAGAGAGACAGATGGAAACTGACTTATGCAGGTATCATGGTCCCTGATGTACAACAAGTCCCCGCTACAAGTGCACTCATAACTCCCCCATGTATTCTTGCAGCTGCATTCAGGGCATTGACAGGCTTTCTTCTCCTTACATTCATCAATATCTGAATGGAGAACAAATATCGTTTATGAAGAGCTATACCAGAAAGTTAGTTAACTGCTGAGTAGTGGTCACGGCACATGGCAAAGTAGTCCAGAGTGATATTATATGGCACAGGCATAAAATTTATCTTAAAGTTCTCTTACCTGCGCAACTTTTGGCACCATCGCCTTTAAATCCTGTAGGACACACGCATTTTCCGTCCTCATTATCCTGTAGAACAAACAACGAGAATTTCCCAATTAACCCAATATTAATTTTTTTAAATATATAAAAACCAACAGAAGCCATATGTAAAGAAACTAACCACGCAAGCAGAGAAAGTGACTCCATTTTTGTTTTCATGCCAACAGCCACCATTGCTGATTTTGCATCGCCCAACTCCACTTGCTGTACAAAGAAAATAGTTACAGAAATAACAGAATCCCAATAGGTTGACATATTAGTGTAAGAAATTCATTCTATTAATTGTACCAGATTAAATAAGATGAAGTCACAAGATATGTGAACACAGGGGATGAATCATGAAATTCAACAAGTTCCTTCAAGACTGAAGTCTTGAGAATTTAAATAAATGTATTGGTAGATTCATGATTCACAGGTGGAATCAAGATGGTGAATAGCAAATACAACTTCCCCACATTCCAGTATCAGAGGCTGAGAGTGTTGCCATTCATAAGCATTAGTAAGTATAAAGCTTTTTATGTGTATTAGAATGTGAATTAGTAGACAATCAAAACAAAAATCCACATTGTAAGGCATCAGGGCAAGGTAGCAATATGTTTACATATTTAAAGGACATGTTTGTGCAAACTCAGTATAGCATATTTTTATGTTTCAATCATAAAGTGTTTATACGGGGCATAAGAAAAATATGAAATCGCTGCTTCCAATAGCCATATATATTCTGAAAAGACTTGCAGAAACTATCTGCTATAAACTAAATAAATCAGATCATTTACGTACCAACACAAGAGTTGTATCCATCTCCCTTAAACTGCACACCGTTAACAACAGGGCATTCACACACTTTTCCTCTAAATGTGTCCTGAGAATGCACAAAAAGATATTTAAAGGGAAAGTCAGCAAACATAACAGTAAATTATGATTAAGCCTTTGAGTTAACTACACTACGGTCAAGCACCTTGCAAGCTGTAATATTAGCTGTCTTATCCTGCCAGCAGCCACCATTGTTATCCAAACACTCATTTGTTTCCACATCTACGATTAAGAAAAGAAAAGAAAAAAAAATTATGAAAAAACCTACTCAAAACCTCACACATCTGCAGTGCAAGTCAATCATAGATAAATTTGGTGCAATGTCATACATCATCATGCTAACATTAAAGTCATCTTACCACCACTTAAGCAAACAGATGGCTCTGTAGTTTCCTCAAAACCGGAACATAAAGCCTTCAAGACTGCACCTCTTTCCAATTTACCTGTACAGCAAGCTCATTAGACCGATATTAAGACTGTTTATCAAAATATAATCACGATAACCAAATGAAATACCTCGATATTGTCGATTATTCACAACGAGGGTAGGCAAAATGGTAACATCACCACGTGATCCTTTTCCAACCTACAGATCATACACTTCTTAGACATTTCATAAGATCTCTATTAAGCAAAACATAGCTATACAAATGGAACATTTGATTTCTCTGCTTCATACTGAATATATTTTACAAAGCACATAATAATACTAACTTGAGCATCTTGCTCTTCCTTCAGAACGGGATTATCGGAATCAGTATCAGGATCACCCATGCATTTTTCAATTTTTTTCAGATCCATCCCTGGTATGCAAGCAACATTAGCATAAGGATATTCCACAATAAGAACAGGCTTGTTAATGATTGAAGACAAGAATAACCACCTAAAGATCGGATGACACCGTCAGCACAATCCTTGTTGTATTTCTTCTCCTTCATGGGGCATCTAATTTGGAAATCAGTAACATAGTCCCACCACATCCATGGCTTTTTGGTCTCATTGGCTACTCTGAACACACATAGCTGTCTCAAATTTTCAAGAACGACATCCTTCCCCTCATAACCTGAGCTGAAATCTTGCTCAGGATCTGGAGCACAGTATCTTCCATGGTTGATGCATTGGGACTTGCATTGTTTGCTTACAGTGAATGCCTGAGGGCAATACCAAGTAATATAGTGAGGTGTAAACTGGGTGTAGCCACCTTTCTCAAGGATTTGGGCAGCACCTTTAAAATCCTTCACAAACTCCATCAGCATATCACACTTAAATCCACACTCATCGTTGCTGTTAGTCCACAGCTCATATTCAACTCGATCATCTGGATGAGGAACAGATTCTCTCCAGTCAAGATTCACATTCACCATGTCACCTCGACGGATTGCTTCCTTCAACTTTTCACCAAAACTTTTATCAACCAGAGCGGAGGGTATTGTGATGTTTGCCATATATTTGGCAGCTGCTCTATCCTCTTCAGGTGAGTCCATTGTGATCAATGCTTCATCAATGCCATCAGCCACTAGAACTGCAGCTGCCCCAGCATTTTGGGCATTCCAGACCTTCAAAGCAAAAAAACAATCTGCAATGCAGATGAAGTACAATGAAAAATGTACGAATATACCCAATACAGCATATGACTAGCACCCTAATACCCAGGAAAGCAGGGAGAGCCTGGAAGGAAGTTATCATAAAAAATGATGTTTCTAGCACAAGCAATACAGTCCACTTAATCACTACACTTAAACAGCTTGATAAAACTCCAAACTGTACTATTTGCCAGAAATTCGGACACACGAAAGGCCACATTCCCGACAGTTGTTAATAACAACTCACAGGGTAAACTGATAGGTATTATTAGTTACAAGAGAACCAAAACATAAATTGAAAACCATGAAAGCAAAAACTAGAAATATCAAGTATAACCTTCAAATATAATATCTTTTGAACTCCATTACTTAAAATAGCAAATAGTAGGAAGATTTCCGATGTGTTGCCAACCAGATAATAAAAAATCAAAATATTGATGCAGCACTAGATATCAAAAGGTTACTAATAAGCATGATCTGCCAACATCCTAAATAACTATTTTAAGCAGAGAACTGGTTGAGCCACATGGACACCAAAGTCAACAGAATCAATCAAAAGGTATCTCTAGTAAAACCCAATCCGACAATATATTAAACTTAAACTATATTAATAGCATCAAATTCAACCACAAACTAGGTATCAATAATAGGTGTTCAATTTTAAATAAGATGATAATATTACAGAAATTTTATTTCGATAACTAAAAATTACCCAAACGACATCTAAAAGAAACATCGAATTCAAAACGAAATTAAGTTAGATCATAAAAGGGCATCTCAATAACGGTATGTACAGAGCATAGCCTGAATTAAGCAGGTTTTACATAAATAAACAATTAGAACACACACTCATACCTCCACGATCAACAAGAACAAAATTAGGCATAGCTCCAGCTTGAGCCTTGAAAGAAGTTCCAAAATCATCGAAGCTCTTGCAACCTTTCTGATTATCTTTTGGGTATACAACAGTTCCGGCCATGCTTCCCCCATATTGCGGGATCCCGAAATTGCCAATGGCACTATCATGAGTTCCTTTTATGCTATCCGGTGATGTGACTCTCAAGCTGTTCTTCTCCACCACGAAACGAGCAGCGACTGAATCCATGAAAATCAGCAGCAAAAACCCCAACAGAAAAGCATGCTTAATTTTTGGCGAACACTCCATTTGCTTGGATTTCAAGTAGCAGCAAGGAATTCCGCGATCAACAAGTTTTAGACGATTTTCCGGGTTCTTTAGATCGATTTTCCGGGTTCTTCAGATCGATTTTCTTGACTTCCGTCAATTATGAAGTCTCCTCAAATCTCGATCACCTTAATTGTGCGGGGAATAGGGTTGTATTGACTCTCGAGACTTGGGTGAGAAGATGGAATCTTGAGAGCTGATATGGTTTTGTTCTGTGAGAAATTTGTGACTTTTTCGGTCTTGAAAAAAGTGATCAAACAACTCAATTACAAAAACCCTTTAAAAATATCAAAGAAATTAAAAAAATATTATAATTATTTTGTTTTATTGGTTTAGGGACAGTAAAATGTTCACTATTAACTCCAAAAAAATTGGTGATAAATTAAATGATAGTACTAATAAATTAGGTTTGGATTTTAATATAAATAAACACTGATGATTTTTTACAGATGGGATACGTGGGCGAGTAGATGACGGATAACAGATTAACACTAACAATTAATACTATGCAAGTAAAGTAACTAATACTATACAATTAATATTTATTCAACAAATATAATTAATGCTATTATTTATTAAAAATTAATATTTTAATAAATATAATTAATATTTTTAGTGAAACAAAGTTATATTATTGAAAAATACTAATACATTGAAGAATAAAAATAATTAATACCATTATTTAAATAAGAATAATGAATATTTTAATTTATTTGATTAATATTTTGATGAAACTAATTAATATTATTAAAAATTAACTAATACATTCTAGAAATTGGAATTATTAATTATTTAAACATGTAGCCATCGTATACATATCAAAATTAAAATAATTGTGAAAGTAAAAAAAAAAGAAGGCACGTTGATTGGTCCAACTTGGATATCATTGACGTGTTGCTGGTTTTTGATTGGTGAATGACAGAATAATTTATTAATATTTTAGACCCTGCAATTAATAAAAAAAAAAAAGGAAAAACAGCGCTAGAGGACGGGATTGAACCGTCGACCTTGTGGTTAACAGCCACACGCTCTAACCAGCTGAGCTACTCCAGCTATTGATTATTAAATTGTAAATTTCTTAATTAAATCTTTTAATTTCTGAAAACATGAAAATATACATTATACTATTCCTTTGAACAAATTATTATTTTTACGAGATCAATCTCTAATTCTTAAAGTTAGAAAATTCAGAGTTCTTTTGTTTAAAATTTTGTTTATGTTCTTGACTTTAATTGTATATGTGTATGTTTTAAAATTTGAAGTTGCTGTTCATGCTTTTAGAAAATATATGTACAATGATTACTCTACATGATTAAATTCATAGTAGAAATCAATGGTCCTGGATAATTCGATGTTTGGCAACTATCGTTTTGATGAGAGTTTGATAAAGTGAATATCATATTGGTCGAGTGTGGATAGCTTAAGTGGATATAATTCTACTATTTGAAATTATAAGGTTTTTGGGATTGAGATACAAAGAGAAAAAAAATTATTTCTTCTTGTGGTGTTCCCCTTATGATGAAGTGATGATTTCGTTTTTGATGGAAGTTCTAGCTGTAGTGCGATTCTGGATTGCAAATTCACGTAATTCCTATCTTGTGGTAGCTTGCGATGGTTGCGCGAGGTTTCGATATATAGCGACACAAAAAGATGTGTCATATACATGATGATAAAACGAACTATTTAATGATATTTTTTTAAATTATTATAATTAATTATATTTAACAAAAATAATTAAGTAATATCATATTGTTAACTACAAATTTAATAAGTTCTATTTTTTTGAAAGAAAATTATGAGCGAACATGATAATTGAAGTGTAAAATAATGACACAAAATGCAAATATACTAGTGTACGATTTTAATTTATGAAAATATCAAATTAGCAAGAGGAAGACATTTTCGATAAACAATATTAAAATTTGTATGGACAAAATATTACTCATAAAGACGTACGTACTCCACTTTTCATTCCTCGAATTCATAGATTATGTATAACAGAAATATGAGTTTTCAATATATAATATCACTGTTGTTAACATGTATTATAAGTATTTAAAAAAATATATACACATAACGATAATATTTGAAGTAATTAAATTCACATAAACTCATAGTTATATAAATTTTTATGTGGATAGAATGTGTAATTATGATTTATGAGATTCTTTCTCATAATTAAGTGGGATGAATACGAAATGATTGAGGCATTCACAAAATAAATTGTTTTATTACACCACTAAATTTACTAATCAATAGATTAACACAAGTGTTATTTATTATTGTTTCAGAAAAAATAGAAGTCAAGATGGAAGTCATTAGTGATGGTACTATCGGTTTAATTAACCTACTTATGGAATTTCAATCGATTCTTAGGTGATGTTTGGTTGATGACTTTTGTAACTGAGTAATCGTAATCACAATCATAATAGTGTGTGTTTGGAATGATTCTACTGTAACTTTGATTCTAAAAAACTAAGGAATCAATCATATTTAGCTATATGAGAACTATGACTTTCATTTCATACATTTTTTATTCTTATACTCTTTTAATTCCTTACAATTATATCGAACGTCCCCTTATCCTCTGTTTATGTGTGTGTCTTTGAGTGTTTGCTCTAATTTTATTTGTTATGTTACTGTGTATTAGGAAAATACAAATTATTTTATAAATTAAATTATATACTCACGTGTTAAGTTCTTAATAATGTTTAAACTTCCCCACACTTGCTTGCTAATTACATATCAATTTTCCTTTTCATGTTTACTTGACCAATAAAACAAATAGTAGACAGAAATGTTAATTAGAGCTTTAAATTGAATTAATGTTCAACTTTCGAGGAAGTAAGGTCAACGGAAATTTTCAATTTAGAAGTTTAATCAAATTAGAATTATTAACTTCGCACATTAATGCAGGTCAAAGGAACAAGGAATCCCACATCGGAAAAAAGACTCTGCGCCAACGAGTATATAATTGACGAAAAGGCAATTGCCTGTCGCCGAGCTTTGTAACGCAAGCTTGTGACCCAAGTGGGGGCATTAGGGTGAATGGACGTTGGACTGGTCCACTTGCTTGGGCCGTTGATTGCTAATTTCTGGCCCGCCCGTTCCAAGCTGAGAGCTGTGTCACGTGGCCCGAGCGAAGGCTTGGGCTTCGTAGCTCCTAAAGTGGTGGGCACCGCGCCAGGCTGGCTTCACAGAGCAGTGAAAACCACCCACTCCCAGCAGTGGAAGGATAACGGGCCGTTGCTCTCATGGCCCATCATAGGCAAATGGGCTAGCCCTAATTGAACATTCACCTTTTTAATCCCAATTTTTTTTCTATTTAATAAAATAAAGAGTGAACATATTTTTGGAAATACGTGTAAAAATTATTTCCAAAATTAGTTTCGACAAAATTTCCCGGAGTCATGTCGATTTTTTAGAAAATCGGAATGAAATTTTTTTATCGAAACCATTTTCTCTATATTACCTAAATTATATTTTATTCATAAAAACAACCAACGAAAGGAGATTTAAAATAAGCATATGACTTCATTATTCAACGGTCAAAAGTATGAAATTTTATTGTATAAAAATGTATTTACTAAATTCATTGAAGTAGTAAGAAAAAAAAACGAATATTTTAAATATTCAACATTTATATTTAAAAAATTAATAAAGTACACGTCTCAAATAAATATTGGGTCTAAATAACCAGAATCATTTGATAAATTTTGGTTTTCCGCAAACACTTTATACTAATAAATTTATAATTAGAGATTCAAGGCCTAATAAAAAGGATTTACGTGAAAAATCGATTATTCAACAAATAGTCAATGTATAATTTAAGACAGCAATGCATATGCATTGCCATTAGTTCATAGACATTTTCTACAATAATGGTCCATTGAAATAGCAAGAATTACAAATACACATTGTTCATTTGGCATATCTAATGAGATTTAATTAATTAAATAACAATAATTAATGATTAGTCTTCATCATGTCTTTGTTAATTTTCCACATATGTATTTCGAGTGAGTAAATATTTTTATTTATCAGTATTAAAAAATATATGACATCCTCCATATGTTTATAAACGCTGCGCTGCGCTGCGCCGCGAAGCCATCATCTTCATTGGGATTGTGGGATTGGAGTGGGAATGTCGAAATCGAGCCGCAGGTTCATCCCATTGTATGCAAGAGGGGCATACATCCATAGTTCATCTGAGCTCAAAAGCTGAATTCACAATTTAAAAAAAGTGCTCATAATTAGCTACCAATTAATCAAAACAAAATGATGTTATAAAGAATAGTTCTTACCTTAATCTGAAGCTGCAAAAACTTGACATACTGGACAGCCTCTTCAAGCATTGTACTAATATCAACCTGTTATGACAAAAGGGCAATTTTTGAGAATTTCCCTCCACATTTGAGTAGAAGAATATCATCGAAATTGAGTTCTATTAAACTATGCTTACTTTAGTTCCATTGGGTACCAGGTTCTGCAAGATCCTCAATCTCTCATTTATTCTCTCTCTTCTTTTCTACAACAATGAAAAGTTTATAGAATCAGCTATGACATATATGTGGGATTGATGATCTAAATAATTCAAGTGAGATATATAATATAATTACCCTAGCATAGAGGCTTTGGGGATCGGTAGCTGAACCCCTACTGGCTCGTGCCTTTCCACTTAAGTTGAGAGCATCGCTTCCCTTTGAACTTGAACTCGAAGTCATTCCTTTCACCTCATGTGAAGAAGCATTCGAGTCGTCTTCAGAGCAAAAACTGCCTGAGCTCTGTCTGTGAATCACTAATTTGGTGTTATTAATGTTGTCTTTGCTATTTTCATCAGCCTTTGCACACTTCTTGAGTTTCTTGCTTCTTTTGAACTGCATTGCGTAAGATGATAATAAGAAACTGATAAAGGTACCGAAAAACTATCTCGATTTTCAATTATTCAGGAACATGAGTAAATGACTTACTTCTGCAGGGACCTGAGGTCTTTTCTTGGACATCTCAGAAGGGCTCGTCTGAAGATTCTTGCCTCGAAGAGCATCTTCAGACAATTTCTCATTCGATTCGATACTATCATTGCTGATATCCTGGTTTAGGAAATCATCGCCTTCCATTGCCATGAAATTGTTAGTACTCACAAAAGGAAAGTAGCTTTCGTGATTTGATGGTGGGCAAAGAATGGTGTTTCCTCCAATATAAGTACTCCTTAGTGAGAAAGAAAACATGCTAGTATTCATTTCATCAGACGAATACATTGAACTTTCATCGACTCCCAGAGCGTTCACATTTGATTCATTTGCAGGCCAAAAAGAGGAAGAGAGAGCAATATTCAGACCACTAGGTACCTCGTTTGGGAGAGAACAGTTACCAAGCAATTGTGCCATGAAATCAGCTTCCTCGATGCATGCCCCGTTGAAGGAGGAGTTCCATTCACCTTCAGAAACTGTCCCCACAGCGTCCATATTCTTCTTACAGGTATTACAAATGGAATGCCTTTTTTTTTTTTTTTTTGGGTTTTGTTTCAACTATCGAATGGGAAGCCTCGACTTGCTCGATAGTTGAAAAAGTATGGGAATGGAGATGGCATATTTATACTCTTAGGTTAAACTAAATAACTATATTGTTGACAGACATATGCTATGTAGAAAAACAATAATAATTAAATCCAGACAACTCAGAGAAGACTCAGTTTATGCAAATATTGACGAAAGTATGTAGCCTTTCAGACACTTTTAAAAACACATTAAACCCCGACAGAAAATCACTACCAATAGACAATAGTACGTCATATGTACAGCCCAATCATTAATTTGATCAACAAGAAATGATTAACTGACATCAGTTAGTATCAGAATTTTAAGATTTCTATAATCTGATAACAAGGATTCAGATTTGAGAGAAGGGAGGACTGAGAATCACACCTATCAATCTAGAGAACGTGGGGGTCCTTTTCCAAATTCCAATTGTCCAAATTTTTTATTTAGTTTTTGAGTAAACAATTGTCTAAATTAGTTGAACAACAATGATGTAATCCAGATGGAAAGAGAGATCGTGGAGATGAGTCTAATATTCTTAAATTATTTCAAACAGCCCACCAGACAAAATATCTTACAACTGGATGTCCAATTCCCATTAGTGAAATAAATATGTTTAGAACAGGGTTCATCAACATAAATATATCTCAAAGTCTGAGTCCAGATCCAATAAGTACATGATTTTAGCAGGACCAATTTTACATCAAACACGCGTAAACAGAGTATTTTATGCACATAATACATGCATAGTTTATAAGAATTCAACAGCTCAATGTCTTGATTTTTTTTAATTCTTTTGAAAACCTTTTAAAATAAAGGGACATGCTGCAGAAGATATAGAAGCAT
Organism: Prunella vulgaris; assembly: GCA_026898435.1. Classification (NCBI taxonomy): domain Eukaryota; kingdom Viridiplantae; phylum Streptophyta; class Magnoliopsida; order Lamiales; family Lamiaceae; genus Prunella; species Prunella vulgaris. The sequence goes on along the minus strand of JAPKLY010000014.1, from coordinate 778,548 downwards.
ATTATTATTGGCAGAGCACATATACTCGATTAATTAAAAGGATGCTACAAATTTCAAGAATTGCCTTCTTTATTACACATTAGGATCTGTCTAGTTGTGCAATCCTTCATGTGCCTATATGCAACTGCTTAACATAATCAAGCTTGTGCTAGCCACATTTCCTTAAAAAAGGGAAAAAACCCCACAACAAAGTATCATTGTCAGTGCTAAACATAGAACCTAATAGATTAGATGATTGCATATATTATTGACTTAAAATATATACTTAATCAAATGTGCAAAAAAAAAAAAAAGTTGAGAGCAAGAGGCATTCTCAAAATCATGAAAAAAAGGTTGAACACACAACACTGAAATGCCATCAATATCCTACACTATTCAATGATAATATTTTTGTCCGTAAAAACGATGGGCTGCGAATTTATACACGAGAAATTATTCAGCTGATAGTTCTTTACATTCAATATGTCATCTCACTCCAGATTATTTCAAAGACAAACTACATTCTTCAGAGTGCTATTCTCATTATTATCAGAGCCCACATTTCAAGTTCTTTCCACAAATTATCTATTTAAACTTAAATCATAAAATTTGTCTGTACAATCATAAAATAATTTACAATGTATATCAATTGCTTTTAGCTTTCATTCTAAGCTGTTGATTTAGCTCATCACATCCAACCCTTCCATCTAAACACATTAATAAATTAGGGTTTTCAATGTTACACCTGGAGTGGGTGAAGTATTGATCATGACTACACAACACAATCATACAACGAAAATATATGCATCACAAATTCTCTGCACTATAAATTTCATCAAATGTAGTATCTAGTTGGATATTTAGAATGTCGATGTTGTATGAAATTTTATCGGGACAATCACAAACAATTCCCGCCAAAAATGGAGGGCATGAAGATATAAATATTAAATTAAATATGCAGAGAAGAGACGATTAGAAAAATAATCAAATTGTACCTTAAAGAGCATGAAAGGGTGGGGATCAAAACTGATCCAGAGAGGCAACACCCAACACTCCGGCGACTTTCGCGCTTCAAACACGCGTCGAATCTCCATCACACGGATTGTTTGCTTCTCTGTAAAATCCCCAATCTTTTTTCTTTTATAATTATAATTTACTTCATCTCTCCCAAAATTACTTTTATTATTATTTTAGACATTTAAATCAAAATAAAAAATATACTTTATTAATTTTTACTCCCTCCGTACACGATAAATAGTCTATATTGTCTTAAATGGTCGCTTACTTATTGAAAATAGAAAGCTTACAATTATTATTTTTATTTTTTATACACATATACTCATTTTTATTCATCACATCAAATGTTTTTCTAATAATTAAATATTTTTTATACTAATACACTCACTTTTACATATCAACATCTACTTATTTTAATAACCGTGAATTGTCAAGGTATATCAATTTTTATGGACAGATGGAGTATAAGTGTAAAAATTTATTTTTATATGTGTGAAAGTAAAATTAGAACGATCAAATAAAAAAAGTGTAAAAATAATTTTGAAATAAAGGAAGAAGTTTATTTATTTTGGATGTTAAGCATGGGATAAAAAAACATTATATTATTGTAACCATTTTGCTACGGCAGGTCGGCAGCGTTTGTTTTGAAATTTAATTTATAGATTTTAAAATTTAGAGATTTTGAATAAAGTATGAATATTAACATATATATTTAGAGTTTAAAGTTTTAATTTTACGTCAAATGAATATTAAATTTAATAGATATTTATAAAAGATGTTTATTGGTATTCGTAGATCTTATTTGAATATGAAATTTTAAAATTAAATTTTAAATTTCAAACTCGAAAACAAGATCAAAATACTACTGGAAAAACAAATATAAAGAGACATTCATTTTGAATAAAAATATGCAGTCCAATTTAAAGGATTTTAGAATATGTAAGTTGTTTATATATTTTTTTTTTCTTCAAATTAATAATTAACTGGGCAATCAAACCAGCTTTCTATTATTTTCTACTTTCTTTAAGCAACTATAATAATTCTTTAATCACAAACAAGATACTGATTGTTTATAACTTTATTTAGAATTTAAGATCGAAAAGCAAGCTAATATTGATTACTTTATAACATTGTTGTTAGAACCAGATCAAACGGAGAACCGATCACGAAACTGGTCCGTTTACACTCAAAAAACTATTTTTACAATTAAACTGCTCAAAATCAGTCAAAACTGATCAAACCGGTTATTTTT
>JAPKLY010000014.1:754642-776290 GCA_026898435.1 Prunella vulgaris | reverse complement strand
TTTTTTTTTTTTTATTTAACAATAACTCATATTCACAATAAAATTTTGGATTCCACAATACTTTCATTTTTCTCTTACTTTATCTATTATTTTAATATAATACTACTTCTTATTAAATTTCGTGTCAATTATAAAATGAGAAAAAAATTATGAATGAAGGGAATATATTTTAGTATTTTGATTTTATTTTCCTTTAACATTTGATTTGGTGTTCACCATATATGTATATAATTTGTAAACTATGCACATTTAAAATTCGAGTAAATTTTAGGGCCAAATGCCAATTATGAAATAGTTAAGAGATAATTAATTGGTGATTTACATATAAGTTCAAAAAATTACTATATTTATAAATAGATTCTGTGCAAAAAAAAAAATTAAGGGGGGTGTATTGGATTAGGATTTTAAAAGACTTTTTTAGCTGAAAAAAATCCTGCAGATTTTAAAGATTTTGTAGGATTTTGGTGACTTTTAAGATTTTGCAGGATTTTGTAAGACTTTTAAAATAAGGATTTTAATGGATTCTATAGGACTTTGTAGACTTTGCAGAATTTCATGGATTTGTGACATACAATAAAAATTCAAAATTTTTCATACCTTCAAATTAAAAAAAAAAAAAAGTTAAAGACAAAAAAAATCATAATATCATGTCCTTTTAAATAGCATTACTCCACATATTCATAGCTATACTAGTCCTCCAAACATTAGCGTCATGTCGTTCTTGCTCTTGAGTTTGAATGATAGGCTCAAAATCACGGTCTTCATTAACTGGTAATGTTGAAGATGAAGGTTCGTCCACCGATTCAATTGGAAATTCATCAGAATGACATTCTTTGCGAATAAAGTTATGTAGAGCTGCACATGCTAATATTATCAATATAAAAAAGTATCGAAATTGAATAATCAAAGTAACCAAAGTAAAATATAACAAAACTCAAATACCGTAAAAAAATATTATCAATATAAAAATATTACCTAATGACATGTAATATATAATATTAGTATTATAATAATACTATATAAAAATAAAGATTTATCTTGTATATAAGTTAGGATGAACAATATCGTTTTTTAATACTATTTAATGATTAATTATTAATTATTTTTATTTATTCTAGTATATATGTATATATAATATTATATTACTCTTCGTCACTGTAATTATTTTATCGTTGATGTTATAAATGTAGAGATGAAATTATAAGGTTAAAACTATTTTAGGTCTTAAAAATAAATAATTATATATAAATCAATTTGGGGATAAATAAAGTCATTAATTAAAAAAGTCCACCGAAATCCTAGAGGTTTTGATGGGATTGTTGGTATTTATAAAATACACTAAAGAATCCATCAAAATCCATCAAACCCAACAATCCTTTAAAATCCTTATATTTTTGAATACCAGTGGATTGTTTTTAAGTCTTTTAAAATCCTGATTGAATACCAGTGGATTGTTTTTAAGTCTTTTAAAATCCTGATTGAATACCAATGGATTATTTTTAAATCCTTTAAAATCCTGATTGAATACCAACAGATTTTTTTATAAGAAAAAAGTCCTTTAAAATCCCACGAAATCTTAAACGAATACACCCCCCTAAGTGTTTTTTTGCAGAAAAAAATATGTTTCGGTACAAATATTGTGAAGCTATTATTAATGGAAGGAAAATCTAAGAATCGGATTTCAGATTGCCATATTGTAGGTTGGTGGGGGTTGGGAATATTTTGGATCCGCCCTGCACGTTTGGGTTTGGTCTTTCATCTAGTAACATTTTTTTAAGGGGAAAACAAATAAATTATTGGAGTTGGTAATGATAAACTAATGCAAAACATGACTTACATAAATATAATTAGAATACTATGATTTTATTTTGTTATTTATTTTCTATGACTACATATTTCTCAAAACAATTAATAGTAATAAGATACATTGAGTAAGAATATAGATAAAAACGCAAATTCAATACTCATCTGGCTAAAATATATGTTGTTGTTGATATCTTATATTGAATTAACAATAACTCATGCATGATAAAAGTTTATCATTTATTGTCATGTCATGTGTTAACACATTAAAATGGATTGAATCAGTTATCTCATTAAAATGAGAGTATTCTTTATCAATCATGTCCATTAAAATAAACTAAAATATTTGATAATATAAGATGTCTGACTTTATGTAAAATTTTAAAGTAAATTTATTATAGTTTATAAGTTGAAAAGAAAATTAGGATATGGTACCTTATTTTTCTAACCACATCGACTCACCCGTTTCACCCCGACTTCGCACGACATCCTAACTCTACCTCACATAATAAAATAAAATAAAAATTTATTTTTCATTAGAATAATTATTATTTTTTAAATCACCATAAATTATCAAAATATTTATAAGCTGTATTAATAAAACATTTTTAACAATCTATAAGTTAATTTAAAATATTATTTTATAAGCTCTTAAAATAATTTATAAGATGATGGAGGGAGTACTGCCTCCACACTATACCTAAATTCTACATTTTTAAAAAGGTTTATCTCATACTTGATCGCTACTCCCTCTATCTCAATATAAATTTCTCATTGCTTGTGGGTACACAGTTTAAGGCAAATGTTAAAATAATAGTTATAGTATATTTGATGTAATGAAAAAAAAGTAAAAAGTAATTTCTAAAAAAGACAAAAAAACAAATACTCCCTCCGTCCATGAAACTTTTTCCCATTTCTTTGTGGACACGGGATTTAATGAAAAGTAGTATTATATTGAAATGATATATAAAGTAAGGGAAAAGTATGAGTATTGTGGGGCCCATAATTTTATTGTGAGTGTGGGTTGTTTCCAAATAAGAAAATGAGAAAAAATTTTGTGGACAAACAAAAAAGGAAAGTGGAAAATAGTTTGGTGGACAAAGAGAGTATGAAGTTTATAAAGGGACGAACCAAAATAATAAAATGGAAAGTGTATAAAGGGAGATAGGTATACTACATACATTTTTGGGAAAAAAAAAACATTACTTTTAAATATTATATTCTCCATATTCATTGTACACCATTCACTTTTATTAATATAATTAAAAGAGTAAGTCTCTTGTACACTAGGTGCACCATGCAACTCAAGTTTATTTTTTTAAAGTTACACTATTTATTATTGAAAAGTTACATAAATTATTACTAAAAAATTACATCATTAATGATACACTTTTCAATAATAACATATGTAACTTTTTAATAATATTTTGTGTAACTTTTTAACAATAAACTTGAGTACGGTGCACCTGGTACATACAAAACTAAGCCTAATTAAAAATATGACTTTATAACTTTAGATATTAACAAATAATTCTTTTTTAAATCTCGTGCAAACAGTAATGTAGAAAATGAATTCGGTACGGAAGGAGTAATTATTTTTGTTTAAAAAATACCTTTTTAAAAAAAATCATCATACTTGACTATAATCACATTGTTTTTTTTTTTTTTACCGGCCTCATGTCATGATTTTACACAAGTTTTTTTTCTTAAAAAAAAAAAAAAAACCTTAAGCCAGATTTTACTTCAATACTACGTGATGCATCTTAAATTTTCGAGCATGGTGAAAGTTTTTTTTTCCTTCTTACAAGCGAATTCTGTGTGATAATAAAAGCATCCAGTGTAGTGTCCAAAACGAATCAAATCATGTAGTAAAAAAGAGCTGTAAAGGTTTGAAGATTTGATTCTCATAAAACATTAAATTATGATAATGATCCTTGGCTGATCCCAAGTGTAATCACTGTAGTTCATCATCAAGCAACTTTGTGCCCATCTCTCTTGCAATTCTGTAGTACAGAATACCCATTGTTGCCATGCACGCCCTGCGACAAGAGAGATTTGTCAGTCAGTTAATTAGTGTTCAATCAAAGAAACCAAGAATACAAAGTCCCATTTCCCTTTCAGTCGGGAGAAAGACACAGCAAGAACAGGAGAAGAAATAGTTGAGACATTACAAGATGGCGACGAATAGGAGTAGCTTCCTTGGATCCATTCTTGAAGTTTTGCGATGTCTTGGATGACGTTCTGTGGCATCATCTCCATGATGCGCGTCTTTCCTTGGTGGAGCAGTCACCGGTAAAGTTGGCAATGCACTTGACCAGAAAGGCAGCAATGATCTAAGGAACTTGTGGCGAAATGTACCTACAATTCATAATTCAGTAGAATATGCACCTTAATACAAAATATCATTAGTGGAAATTAGTCTGCACCTTAATATCATTGGTCCAAAGGATAAGAGCCAATGACAAGCCTAGTCCCATTCAAGCCTTTCTCACATGCACAAAAAGTAACCCTCACATTCAATTCCTAGAAAAATCACATAGATCTAGCAAACCCTAGAATTTTCAGCTTAGAAAACACGAGTCACCACAAAGAGTAAAAAGAGAAAACACAAAATGCAGATGAGTTCACTCATATTTTCATGCACTCAAAGCAAAGCAATGATGCTGAAAGGCAACACTACAACAGAAACATCAAATGTATTATAACAAAAATTGACTTCCCACAGACCTCTGCGTGAGTACTTTTTCCTGTTTGCATCCTCATCATCAGCATAATATGTGACCTCAGAGTTCGGTCTGTCCACTTGCATCGTACTCTTTCTTGTGGTTGCACTAGGCTGGACAACAACAGTGCATGAGAAACCACCAACCAAAACATAGGTGTATCCACATAAGACAATTGGGTAAAAAGTGAATGATACGTTTATGCAAAAAATTAAGATGTCAAAGTATCTTACACCAGTAGGACTTGTGCTTTTCATGAAATTGGGCTCGTGATTATGTAAAGGCGACGTGCCTGTGCTAAGTTCATCTATCTTCAAAATATCCAAACTATCAGATCTTGTGGTAGAAGCTACATTGTATTCTCTATCTCCAGCAGCAGAGGCATGTACCAGGGGTTCTGAGGCAAATGCTGGAGGAGGATTTCGGGACTCTGCTCCCTGCAATGATACTGGGTGGTTCCCAAAGATGTTCTTCTCCGAACCAGTCTGCACACACAGTTCATGTGCCAAAATCAAATATGACGTGAATAATCATGAAAATAAAAACAAAAGAATTGAAACTATGCTAATGACACACACACAGAGTAAAATAACATCATCAGCTCCGACCAAACCCACCCACACAACAGGGAAAGTATATGGAGGAAGTTATGCCAACTCACTGACTAGAACTTTCTCGATCAATTTGTCCATTTGCAGGGTATATCCCTGTTACTTATACATCACATTCACTAATCAAAAAGAAAAAAAAGATGTATATTGAAGAAGAGTGAATACATAAAAGAATATAGAACTGAAAGGCAGTGAAGAATATAAAGCAAGCAAAACATTCATCAACAGTGTTATCAAAGACACAGACAGCGCCTGCGGAAGAAATTATGTAACTAAGCTATCACACAATGTGGGACGAGAGGTCAGAAAATAATGCATCTATTAATCCAAGAACCATCAGCTGATACAGTTGTATCATACATTTTAAGAAAATATTATCCATAGCCATAACTTGACAACTAAAATGTGCCCAATCACTTTGGAAAGGGAGTTCGAACCCACCCAAAGAGCTTGAACAAAATTAAAGTCTTCAAAAACAGATTAAGTGTAGCGGTATGTAACAAAATCATTCAAAGAAAGGTAATACTACCTGCATGATAGCTTCTTTCAGCTTTGAATGAAGACATGATCCTGAATCTTTAACACTTTTCGGAGGCCATATCTGTGAAATGTTAGCATTATGCACAGAATATAAAAATAGAATAAAACACATGTGAACAAAGAGCCTGAGGGGCAAGGGTGGCAAACACATCCATGAAATCGGCAGCCTAAATTATCAAAGAATAATCATATCTGGGCTATCATTGAACCTCATCTAAGGAGTTGCAGCCTTCTGCTGAGTCGCTGACAAGTTCCCAAGATAAAATGTATGCAAATTCAGTCAAAATAATTTTTATAACCTTAAATTACAATCAAACTGGAAAACTTTCAATTGCACTATTGCATAGTGGTCAAATTACAGGAAACTCAAGAATTTCCACCAGCAGAACATACCGGAGTTGAGCAGTCTGGACAGTTGTATTCAGAAGGTGGTGTGTGCACAGGAAAACTTTTGAAATGAGAAACAAAGCAATTCGTATGCATGACATCTGCATAATTCATGCATTATTAGACCAGAAAATTTCCCTCTTCAATTTAACTAAATAAGAAAGCAAAATTCGTATAGACATGGCAGAAACACGTACGCAAACAGCCCAATCGAGTAGTTGGAAGGTTCGTTCCTTCCATAAGCACAGCTTGACAATGGCAGCATTTAGGAGGCCAATCGTAGTCTCCATCAATTACCCACTCTGAGTATGTCCGCACCTGAAATGCAGTAACATATCTTTTCAAGTACTAACACTGCACATGCCCCAGAATGAACTAGTAAATTTTTATAACCATACCACACAAATTTGGTGTTCTGTAAAGCAAATACATTCCCCGCAAACCGGCACCTTGTGGACGAAGCAGTATAACTTAGTGGCCTACGAACACCAAATTAGACGAATTATTTTAGTCTTCAAGCTATTAAAAGAAATCTTAATTCAAATAAATTATCTTCGATCATAAATCACGTCACATCTGGCAAAAAAATCACGTTTACAAACATTGAGAAAACTCCTAATTTGGGGGTAATATGAGCACGATCTGATCTAAAACTAGCGGGATGCAGATTTAACCATGAATTAAATCAATTAACATATATCCAAAGCAAACACCCGTAATTTGTATAAATCATCGGTTGCATATCTAATAGCAGTACCTTGCGACATTTGCAGACCACCATTGCAAGAGTGCCTGAGAATGGATAAAAGCGAGATCGAGATTGGATTTAGAGGGTTTTACATAATTCTGGAAAATATAGTGTGATAGTTATAATCAGATTTTTGTCTAAAACAGTGTTCACTCGTGAGTTTCAAAGGAAGACGCAGAATTCTATAGGCCCGGCCCGATATATTATAATTTATAACTGCTTTTGAAATTTAAAAGCTGTTACACAGCTCCAGAAAACAATCTCCCTCCGTCTGGAACACTATTCGCACCTCTTTTTTACACATTTTTTTAAAAAATATATATAAGAAATTGAGTATTTAGTATAGTGTATAAAGTTATATTATTAAAATAAATAAAATTAGTTATATTAAGGGTAAAAATAATAGCATTTTATGTAAATATGTAAATATTATGAGAATAAAATTAAAGTAGTTATTTTCATTTATAGTGTGTAAAAAAAATTGTGGGACGCATCGAAAAGGAAATTATACAAAGTGTTCAGGAACAGAAGGAATATTTATCACTATAAACTAGTTTAATGTGCTCTATTTAAAAATTAAAAATTTTAAAAAAAATTAAGTAGCTTCTGGTATTAAAATTTCGAAAAGAATATGAATTTCAGACTCGAGACTTAAGAACTTGTTAAAAGTAATTAAAGGTGATTGGTAAAAACATAATAATAGGCTTGTTTAAAAGTAAAATCGTTAAACATAAGTTAAAAGAATTATTGCACGCCAACCAAATTTTCTAAAATAGTTTAAATTAAACTCAAACAACAGGTTTATTATTTTATTTTTTTCAAAAAAGTGCCATCCCCAACCTCAAGATTAAGGTGTCTCCCTCTGTCAATAAATGTATGCTCAATTATTTTATTTAAATTAGTCCATTAAAAAATATGTAAAATCTTTTTATAAAATAATTACTTTATTGTGTTCTCTTCAATTATAACTAAATTATATATATATATATATATATATACACATATATATTATTGATTTTACATTCATATTAATTATCTTATTTTATTTATGTTATTAAGTATTTTATTATTTTTTAATGTACGTGTGAAGTAGAGCACAAATTTTATGGATCGTCCCCCAATAATTTGGAAGAATAGAGAAGTACTATATAATTTGGAAGAATAGAGAAGTACTATATTAAGAAAAAAATAGAATGAGTAGAATAGTGTCATGGAATGTAATTTGGTAAAATTTTATCTATAAAATAAATAAATTAATTGAATTGCGTGTAGCGTGTTCTAAAAAAAAATATTTCATATAAATATGTAAATATTGATTTAATTTGCAAATTGTTGTACATAATTAGGCCTTTTCTGTTAAAGGCTTTTAAGTCGGCCCATATTTGATTTCTGAAAAAAATGGACACGTATTTGACAGCCCATGGAAGAAAAGAAATTGTCTACAAAGCCCACTAAATAAATTCGTATTGAAGAATGCACAGCACTGCTTAGCCATTGATTCAGTCAAAATTACCTATTTGGGGATGGAATTGTGTTCTAGGGTTTTGAAATTTAATGTCTGGATTTACTGTTAATATTATGTTGCCGTCGATGAATTCTATGTTGAACCCAAGTTACTGAATTACTGCGCAAGTCAAACGATTACATTCTGCTGCTTTCAAGTTTTTATTACTGCAAAATCTTGGGTAATTTATCGTGGTATCATGTTTTGAATTGATTGAGCGTGAATGAAGATTTTTGGACGTTATTTGTATAGGATTATCGTGTATCTGAATCCCCCTCCCCTGATATAATTGATCTCAATATTATTGTGTCTTGATTTAGGATGCCAATGTGTTCGATTTTTGTTTTCTTCTCGGTAATTCTTGTATCTTGTCTGACTAAAATTTTCAATTTCTTTAATCAAAATGACATGATGTGCTTTTTTTCTTGTGAGGCCATGGTTATGCTTTCAAGCAAAGCAAGTAATAGCATATTCCTGTTGAATTTGAATTTCGACTTTTAAAGACTTTCCTGTTTGATTGATGTACAGGTCTTGAACTTTGTCTCTGCATCATTATCATTCTAGGCTGAATAATCCCAGATCATATTCCTCATGTTGATGATCAATGGACTATATTTCTCTTTGCTGTTCATCTGCTTCTGAAATAGAAAGCACAGAGGCTGTTTGTAGTTGTAGTGCTTCCTTGGGAGATCATAATACACAGGGCAAGCTAAGCTCTGGGCTATCCAGTCAGCTAATGATCAGTGTTGGCAATCCAACTAACCCTATAGATGATATGAGGAAATCTCCTGTAGAGGGATGTTACATTGAGGAAGAGGAGGAGGACGACGACGAAGATGATTTGTCAGAAGAAGCACTGTTGTATCAAATGGGGTATGCAAACACTGGACCGAAAAGGCCTGATGATGATGAAGAGGAAGAGGAGGAGGAGGATATCTCAGACGAATCTTTTCTAGCACAAATGGGTTATCTAAAGAATGAACCAACAAAACATGAACCAGTTACCACACCAACAGCTTATTTGAATCTTGTTTCAGCTTTTAAAGGAAGTAGTGAGAGAGAAGGCAAGCCACATAGGGAATGTCGGGTTTCATGGTCTCCGGAAGTATATGATCCACCTTGTACGTCTGATGATCACTATACGCAGAGCAAGACTGAGAGGCATAGGAGTGAGCTGAAAGCAAAGGGCGTAGCTGGAAAAAACCGACAAAAGAGTGGCGGCAAAGGGGTGGCAATTGAAGGTGGAGGCAAGGGGGGTAAAGGTGGAGGAAGCAAAGCAAGTGCAGGAGGGGGTAATGCACCTGGAAAAAGTAAGGATAAGAAAACTAAGAAACATGGTGGCAAAGCCAGCAAGTATTCTGCTCATGGTGAAAACTGACCTAGTTTTAGATGTGGTGAGGCTGTCTATAGTTGCCATCCTTAAATCTGTTCAGTTTAGTACATATACTGACCTGTCATTAGTAAAAAAAAAGTGACATGTTTTACTTTCACACATTAGCCATTTAATGGTTTTAATGTCATCTTAATTTTCACTACATAAGTCACTGCTTGTCTGCTGGTTGAAAAGTTTAACTTTCGTTAGACTCCATTTATTATCAACAAGTAATGTGAAAGAAACTCTTAGCTTACAAAAAAATGACTTATTTTCACTGCTTTTGGTCATTAATATTGAGCTGATTTGTACCTTAATATTAATCTTGAGATGTTTTTTGCTTGATTATGTTATAGATGCAATTTACAGGGGAAAAATTGTTTCCAGTGCCTTCACCTTCACCTGGGAAACCTCCAAAAAATCTCTCTTCTTTTTTGTCTTTTTTTTTTTTTTAAGGGGAAGCTTGAGATTGTGGCCAGGCCGAGATATATACAATATTTAATGCCATAATTTTTTGTTTTTATCGGTAAATGTTAGTGTTAGTAGTTAAAAGTTAGTTCACCAAGTCTCCTTACACTTCATATCGTCAAGTCCAACCTTATATCTCTCTCCTAATTCGCTCCCAAAGAGAATCGAATTCAGGTCACTCACTCAATTGAGGAGCCCGGTGGCCTGGTTTTTTAATGCCATATTATTTAAATTTTTGTATTGACAGTAAATTCATATATTTAAAAAGACTACTGAGGAGCCTGGATTTAGTCTTGATTCGGCCTCTTAATTGCTATAAAATAAATGTATAAGCAAATTTTGGTGAACGAGAATTTAAAAGATAATATAAAAAAATTAATAAAAGCATTAATTGTTTCACATAGGATTAATTCTGAATTAATTTGTATAGGAAATGAATAATTATTGAAAATATTAATTATTTCATATTGTATTAAATGTAGATTAGTTTACTCATTATTAGTAGGATTATATCTATATACTTCAAACAATAGTGGCTGTAACTAAGCTAATTCATTAATAAAGCATAAATAAACTTTGTTTACATAAACTAATAAGTCATAATATGAAGGAATTATTTAACAAGGAGATGAAATTCTCTTCCTTTATTGCTGCAAATGGGTACATATATATAGCGAATACTAGCATGAGGTGGAACCTACTTGGTTGTGCCACCTCTTTTCCTACAATGTCAAGTGACTTATTTTAGCATTTAAGTTTTCTTTGATGTGAATTAAGCTCTGTTAATGATTGTCGCTCGCCTATGGGCGATCAACTAGGTGTAGGAGGTGAGCAACAAGCCAAAGGGGAGAGCAGTTGTTCTAGACGAGCAGCTCTCACTGATTTGGGGCGAGCAACTGCGATGTTGGGCGCAATGTTACGACATCGTACCCGATATTGTGGCGAACAACTCTTTTACTTAGTTTCCTCAAGCAACTCTTATCTGTAGGGGTAGAAGTTGCTCGCCACCTTGCAGTATCTTTTAGCATATTTAGCTACACTTTTAGTCCTTTAACTTGGTTTTTCTATGCGCAATTGACGTCCATTGTCTTTGTAATTGCAACGTAACACATCTTATTTTTTTATATCAGCAATGGTAGAAGATAGGAGAGATGATTAATGTTATAAATGGATTAAAAAACAATTTCATAATATAAAATTCTAGTAAATTACAGGTTACAATTCAAATATAGACAATTAAAATCAAACTACTCAAAATAACTTAAATTATAATATTATATTGTAATCAATGATATTTTCATAAATCATTCATAGTAAATTCTCAAATTAAAATATTATTATGAAAATTTAAAATATATAAATTGTATAAATAAATTATTTTTAGGGTTGAGACGTGTCTCATGATTTAATTTAAAAAAAAAAAAAAAACAGACCGGTCCAATCGGGTTTTTTCAATTCAACCGTAAAGACGATTTTCAGAGGGTAACTGGAACGGTTTTACGACCGGTTTTTGGTTCAACCGATTGAACCGGCCGATTCAATCGTTTAAAAAAAAAACAAAAAAAACAATGCTCTTTACATTATTACTCAAATATTTAAATTAAATTGCAGCACAACGTTTTCGTTTAGTTCGCAATTAGTCCAACCCTAGCTTCTCGTGTGCAGCTGCAAATTGGATTTAAGTATCCTAATCACGGGGCCAAACAGGCCCTAACACTTTCAAAGCGGTATCACGGTTGGAACTTGGAAGTTGCTCTTTGAATTTGAATTCGGATAGCGGAGAATACCGCTCCTCTCTCTCTCGCTCTCCAAATCTCAAACAACTTAGTTAAACCTCTATAGGTCCGGTAAAACCCTAGCTATACATCACGCACAGCGATTGAATTACATTAATCATGACGGCGGCGCCACCACCATCCACGGGGAGGGAGCTGTCAAACCCTCCGATGGATGGCATTTCAAACCTCCGTTTCTCTAATCACAGTGACCACCTCCTAGTTTCCTCATGGGACAAGGTTATTAGTTAACTTATTATGTTTAAATTGTTATGCGTCGTTTTTCTCTTTGTATTCTAAAGTGTTCGTGTTTATTTCCTCGATTTTTTTTAGTTTTTTAAAATTTGTGTCATCTCTTGTTTGTCAGAGTGTTCGATTGTACGATGCTAGTGCGAATGTGCTCAGTGGGGAGTTCATGCATGGAGGTGCGGTGCTAGATTGTTGCTTCCACGATGATTCCTCAGGGTTTACTGCTTGTGCTGATCACACTGTTCGGAGGTTATCTCAGTTTCTATTCCAACACTTTCGTTCTGCAATCAAATGAACTTTCATGTTCATTTACCCTACCATTTTATTCTAATTCCCTACAAGGATATGTCAGCTTTAATTGATTATCCCATTTGCTGTTTTAGTTTAGTTTCATTTTATCAGCGGCTATGAAGTACTTGGTTGCACTAGTGAATTTTTACATGTCTATGAAATGGTGGTTTCTCTCTCCAGGCTTGTGTTCAACTACAACAGGGAGGATATTTTGGGAAGGCATGATGCACCTGTTCGCTGTGTTGAATACTCATATGCAACTGGTTGGTCTTTCATATCATTGCCTGTTATTGTTCTGTCCTAATATCTGCTAAAGCTATATTTTGAAGATCAATTACGCATCCAAGAGGATTTCTAAAACAATTATTTTAAATTTGTTGAATCAATTTATAAACCTGAAATCAATTGCTGACAGATCAATTTGTCTTTCATTGCCAAATCTTCCAATGCAGTATTACTTTCAAGAAAGCTTATATGTCTATATGCTCTCATAATTCTGTTTCCCTGAAAGAAGGTTAGATTTATTTAACTCACTTTCAGTTATTAGCTGTCCGATTGTTTATGTTGTTAAAAGCTATTAAATTTATTGAATCTAATCGAAATTTTATGTGGTTGGCTGCCTACATCATTTTTCTACTTGGTGGTACTGCTCTTGAGATGTGATATGTCATTCACAAATTGGAATAACCTATAGGTACAGTCGTACAGAAGTCAAACAGTTGAATATTTTATGCGGAAGTTATCTTGTTACATTCCCTTTCAACAAACGGAAGGCCATAGACTTGGTTCTTCCTTCCGAATCATTCTAATTGAGAATTTCTATGTAAGAAAATAGACTTCGTCACTGGCTAAATTCAATTTTGATCTTATATATGTAGTATATGTTTATTTACAAATTTTGGAATTGACATTTCTCCAAAAATGAATTTAGAAGTTACAATATTTTCCCTCTTTAAATGGACCTCTCGTTTTATGTAGTTAACAGATATTGTTTGCAAGATTATTCAGTATGAATTTTGTGTTCTATTTTTAATTGTTTGTAGTTTGTACTTGAGTATGTATATACCATCACGACTCACCTGGTAGTTCCATTCATCTAATCATCTGCACATCATGTTAGGTCAAGTTATTACTGGTAGTTGGGATAAAACACTGAAGTGTTGGGACCCCAGAGGAGCTAGTGGCCAAGACCGTACTCTCGTTGGAACATACAATCAACCTGAGCGTGTATATTCTCTGTCCCTTGTTGGTAATCGTTTGGTTGTTGCTACTGCTGGGAGGCATGTAAACGTGTATGATCTTCGAAACATGTCTCAACCCGAACAACGAAGGGAATCATCTCTGAAATACCAAACAAGATGTGTCCGATGTTATCCTAATGGGACAGGTGCTGCTTTTCAAAATTTGCTATTTATGGTTGGTTGGATTTAGTTGATTTCTTGTTTGACAAACTGACAACTGATAACACTTGTATAGAAATTGTAGTATTTGTTTACTGTTGCTCTTTACAACTCTGATCCTCAACGTAAATCCCAGAGAGAGAACATAGTTGGTTCGACTAAGATTTTCTTCACTTCAGTCAGAAATAACCAATGATGGAAATCGCCAGTTTTTGCAAGTGTTTGTTTCATTTCTTATTGTAAGCATGATTTTCAGGTTATGCTCTTAGTTCTGTTGAAGGGCGGGTGGCCATGGAGTTTTTTGATCTCTCAGAGGCTGGTCAATTTAAAAAGTACGCATTTTATTGCACCATACTTCATGATTTCCTCATTCCCTGTGGTAGATACTTATGGTTAAATAATTTATTTCCTAAAAAGTATATGACAAATCAATGTTAACCTAACATCTCTTTCTTAATCTTCTATGAATACCTAGTATCATTTTATCGATATTTAGCATACCGGCCCTTATTTTTGCAGGTATGCATTTAAGTGTCATCGGAAGTCAGAAGCAGGGAGGGATATTGTTTACCCAGTTAATGCCATTGCATTTCACCCTATGTAAGTTATCTTATTGGGATAGTGAAACCAAAAAATTAGGTGCCAAAGTCTAAAAGAGTGCATACTTTGGATGGCAAGTTACTTGCAGACCCTTTTGTCTGAGAATTCACTTGGCTTTTGAAAATGATAAAAGAACAAGTTAACAGCAAATTGGCTTTTGCCACGGTTTAAATTTACTGTCAAAAGCTTTGATGCATTCTTGAACTAGCTTGCTGAACAGTCCCCTTTGAAATGGTCAAACTGGGAACCTCTGCACTCCCTTTTAATCCTAGTATCCTTCTGGAATTTCATTTCGTACCATTTATTACTGGATTGTGCTTCATGTAGCTATGGTACTTTTGCTACTGGAGGTTGCGATGGTTATGTTAATGTGTGGGATGGAAACAATAAAAAGAGATTGTATCAGGTAAGAAGAGAAGCTAATGCCTCATTATTTTGTCTGTTTTCTTTGATATATGCCTTACTGAATACTTTCCTCTTGTGGCTTCTACTTGGATACATTGTGAAGTATGCGAAGTACCCAACAAGTATTGCAGCTTTATCCTTTAGCAGAGATGGTAAACTACTGGCTGTTGCGTCGAGTTACACTTATGAAGAGGGAGATAAAGCGTGAGTCTCTCTCTCTCTCCCCCTCGCCCTCCCACACACGCATTTTGCAGATAGTCTAATTGTTTTATTCTCGTTTTGATGCAGGCACGAGCCGGATGCCATATTTGTTCGCAGCATCAGTGAAGTAGAAGTCAAGCCAAAGCCAAAAGTGCTGCCAAATCCGCCTGCATGAATCACGCAAGACTCTGGATGTTTATAACATTTCGAGGCATGTTTTGTCCCCGAATTGTAGATCTCATATCATTTTCTCGTTGATTGCTCTGGTTCTTTTCATGTGCTCTGAATACTTCTAGACAAATTATTTCGAAAGGCGACTGGGCTAGTTAAGATTGCCATGCAGTTGTTAATCAAGTACGAGTATATTTAACTGTTTTGTTTTTCAATTTTTTGAGGCTTTTGGTTATTGAAACAATTATCACTAAAGTAATTAATTTTACCAACCCAGTACACCAGTTTGATCAAATCGATTACCAAAAACATTGGTCGAGACCTCAAATTCTGATCAAACATTCGGAACAAACAATGAAAATAAGCAATCAAATTGATGCAACAATTTTTAATGGCGAGACAAATTAGAATGATAGCTGTTTAGGTCGATTCGAACCCCACCTTCAGTCATAACATAGTTTACAAAAGACTACATTTCAACTATTTCTTGTTTGGTAGCACAATAAAGAAAAGCAGTTTCTTTTGCATATTCGTATAATAAGTTGAAGGGTGTTTGGTATGGTGTCCTTATAACTAGAGACCATATCCAAGCAAAAAGGTGGCCATGGTACAACCATCCGGAGCGCGGTTGCAAGAGGTACAAGTTACCTGAAGCCTGAGGGAGCTGCTTGAGGACTGGCTCCTGCTCTTCTCATTGCTTTGGACTGGGCCATCAACTCCTCGTAATTCTGGGGATGGAGAGGAGAGCTTGGTTAGAAGATGAAATTATGTGAGATACCAAAATTTTGGTTATGGTTATATTAATTACCCGTTTCTCGAAGGCAGCATCCTCGGAATCAATAATCTTGTCAGCAATGCCATAGTCAATGGCCTCTTGCGCTTGGAAGTACTTGGGACGTTGAACGTCCTTCTCAATCTCTTCTTTTGGCTTTCCAATTCCTTTGGCTAACAGCTCAAGGTAGTATTCAGTGTTTGCTTCTAGTTCTTTTGCCTGGACACAACAACAACAATTCATGGCTGAAGTAAACATGTACGTATATACAAGCATACAGGCGAGTGAGGGACAGAGACCTTGATCCACATATCAATGACAGCTCCACTTGATCTATTGACCTTTGGAAGGTACAGCTTTGCTGCAGCATAAGATGCAAACTATATAAGGCTCGAAAGAAATTGTCTAGACGTAGTTGGTTCCATAATCTATGTAAAACCCTGAGTACGATCATGATGGAGTATATATTAAAACCATTACAGATAAAGCATCTTACTGGACGAGTTGGGCTGTAATGCACGATAGCCTTTTGCTCCAAGTGATAGAAGCATTGCTGCTTGACCATATGCCATTCCACAATTTACAGTATATACATCTGCTTTGCAGTACTATTGACAAAAAGCAACATAAGCCATAGGTCAACAAAACATTAAAAAAGGCAATTGATTTCAACAATTACACCTCAAATTTACAGCATCTCCTAAAAGCAAGGGCTATCAAGAGTATTCAATTACCAGACATCATTTGCTTCTATTTTTCCGTCAAATTTATAAGCTAAAGTCAATATTATAAATTGGGATCTTACAGCCATAGTGTCTGCAATTGCATATGCCTCCGTTTCAGATCCAACAGTCTCCATCTTCTCATTCTGGGAAAACAAAAGGTGGGTAAAAGATGCACACTAGTACAGATACATTGCATTCTGCTAGATCATTACCTGTGTGCCAGATGAGTTGATGTACAGATATATTGGCTTTGTTGAGCTATCATAATCTAACCACATGAATTGAGCAACAAGGAGCTCAGTCACTGCGGGCACAATCTGCACAGTGGCCAGAATAGATCAGTACAAAAGAAACTCCACAAAAATAAAACAAGTTTAATGTCAAACTAGACTTTATCCAAAGAAGAAGGGCAATACAGGCATCCCCAGATAGACAATCCTGGCATCTAAAAGCAAAGATGGCAAATCAGGAGGAGCAGTTCTTGGCCTTCCAGAACCCCTAGCTCCTCCACGGTACATACTGACGCTCATGCTATACTTAGATGGCCCTCTATCATTCATCCCAGACATACTCCACATACCACCATTATTCAAGTAATTGCAGGCTGATGAAATGCTTTCCTGAAGGCAAAAGATAATTAACGTCCTGTTGGAGATATATATTCAGGCAGAAAAAAGAAAATCTAAAGATTATATTATACGAATGATGCAACTAGTATTGGATCAACTCTTAACCATCCTACTATATAATCTTTCAGAAGAGTAACTTTATAAGAAATTGCGGAAAAGATATACTGAACATGCAGCAAGAGACATACCTCGGTGACTTTTTCTGACTGTCGGCGAACAGGGTTATCTTCTGTCATGAACATATCCATCTGCGAAGGTGTAAGACCATATAGATACTGAGGTGCATTCTTGTAATTATCCATCACTACAAAAGAGATTAGTCCATGAGACTTCTTCACAAGTAAAAGATTTTAAATTTCTCACAGCATCAAGTTTTGAGAAAGAGAGAGAAGGCTCTTCAGGAAGTAAAGGGTATCATTTGTACTTCCCCCAACACTAAAATATACACATACCAATGCACAGAAAACATCTAACAAATCTAATGTTGACTCTCATAATTGTCTTCACATTTCAGAGTCTCGTTAAGGGAGGAGAGATTACTAATTAGTTACTGCCTAACACTTTTGAGATTCCAAATCAAAACTAGCTATGCTGTGCTAAACTCCAAAGCATGGGAGCTTTATATATGTCAGCAATTTACCATTTCAAGGTAGTTCACTATGGCATCCCATTCTATACTTGGGAACCACATTCTTGCACCAAAAATCAAAGTTAAACACCATCTAATCATCGCAATACATACAGCTCGATTGCTGCATTTAAGACCTCAATAACCAAAACCCCTTTCCTCCTCAACCTCCCACAACAACCAAGTCAGAATTTGCACAGTTGGCAGACCCCAATATGGTTTTAACACGCTCAAACATCATCTAAGATATTTGGAAAGAGTGAAGCAATTCTAGTAACTTTGAGATCATACTAACAATATGATATAAATGATCCAGATAGTAACTTAGCAATAGAATTTCTTCTCCAAGCAAAAAACACTAAAATCTAAAGCTCCACAAGCTTTCCCAATGGCTATCCTGAACACACTTTCAGTTCATTTCGGGCTACTTCAACATTTGTTCATACTCAGAATTATCTCAATATAAGGTAGTCCTCTTCCACACACACACAATAATCGAACAAGGTCTAAGATAGAAAAACCCACAAACCGTCACTGAGCAAAAATTACAGTTTATTACCCACAAAACTCAACGCATACAAGCCCCAAATTGAAAACAAAACCAAAAGGGCTAAGCGAAGAACATCAACATACATCCATCTTTGAGATTCTCTTCGCGGAACTGCTTGGGTATATGGTCGAGAGATTCCCGAGCTACAGGAGACCTGAACCCACATCTCCGGACTGCGCTTTTTCTGGCTTGACCTGCGAACAAGACCTTCCCGTTGTGCAGAAAAGTAGAAGCAGCAGAATTTGCGCCCAATTCCCGATTATCTACGGTTGTTGTCGATGTGATGGACGAAAGTAGGAGAGAAGAAGAAGCCATGGAAACTCCACACTGAAGCCAAAAACCAAGAAAATGATTTCTCGACTCGAATTAATGGAGCATCAGCTATAATAATTCCTGCACCAGTGAAAACAGAGCCGTGTTATAAGATGAATCTTATCGAAGGATATTTGCAAAGAAATGGGCCTGAATTTGATTTTCATAGTAATGGGCTTTTTTCAGAATTTAATTGGGCTTGGATTTTATTTCGGCCCAATAACCTCACTAGCCTCTTTAGTGAATATACTTTTCAGATAAATATATTATCCTTTTTTTTCAAATTTTGTTGTTTTTCTGGTAATTTTTTTTAACACAGTGAAAATTGAAAAAATATTTTTCAAAAATTTCCAAAAATTGCCAAAATTTTTTTAGAATAGTGTATTTATCATTTTGAGTTGTGCTAATAACCTGGGCCTTTATTTTGGGGAAAGACACTGTTGGGTACAAATTGGAGCAACGTCTTGCTGGGCGCTCGTTGACCAAAATTTAATTTCCCCCAGTACAAAAGGTAAGTGCAAATTCCTTTTTTACCCCTACATAATAGCTCTTCTCCATTCTCTCTCCTCCCTCATTTTTTATCCTTTCTCTCTCCAATTTGCAGATGACGGCACGACCATTGAGCAATTCCCTACTTTCTCTCTCTACCATCAAGCTCCGGCGAACACGTTCCGGCGGTGGGCGACGACAAAAATACAGGGGCGGCGGCTTCTTTCTTCAGCGAAAAACAGGAGTCTTTCTCCCATTCGGCGATGGCGGCGTGGGCTTCAGCGCGTCATTAATCGGCTTCCTGTGGGTGGGCAAGGCTGCGACGGTAAGGCTGTGAACATAGAAAGCTTCGACATTCCCGGCGCATAACGTGCTTCTTTATCGAGAATAGAGGCGCGAGATTATTCACAGTAAGAATAAAATTCCAGAATAATGTAAAATGAATTATATTAAATTCCACAGCAAGTGCAAAAAAATAAGTAAAATTTTAAATTAAATAATTAATAAGTTCAATTGTCAATTGCTTATAAGTTCAAATTTAGAGAGAGGGAGGGAGAGAGAGAGCCTACATCTGTTCTCTTTCATTTTTTGAACAATAAAAATTTTGAACTTACCTGAAAACACAATTGTTGATAAGTGCTTATTTGCAATTTATAAAAGGTTTGCAAAGAAGGGCATGAGAAGAATCAAATTCTTAACCCAGTCCCCTAGGTCAATAAACGCCAGGTTATACACACCGGCTGCACAATTACCGTGCAATTGCCACAGAAACAAAATGCCCCAGGAACCGTCAAGCCAGACACGACCGCCCATACCGGCGATTTCCAGCGGCGCCTAGCACCACCCAGCGACGCCCCTTCAACACGAGTTTCAGCGCCGTCCGACCGTCGCAACCGGTCATCACGCTTCCAGTGCGCAACGCACAGCGCACAAACACGACGCGAAATTAAAAATAAAAGAAAAAAAATTGAAATTGAAGATTACATTTGCTTACAGAAAATAGAGAGAAGGAAAATATAGGAAATGGTTTGCAGGGATAAGGGAAGGGGATTGTCTAACTAATAGGTATATGTATAGGTTAAGGGGGGTGGTGTGCGTGTAGAATTAACAGGGGGTTTACATATTATAGCATAGTGTGCTGAGGAGTAAATGTTTTTTGTTGTGTGTGGTGGTAGGAAAATAGTGTACGCTGTTGTATGAGAGTGGCAGTTTCCCTTTATTTTGAGTATTTGAAATTAAATGGGCTTGTCACTTTGATCATCGAGTATGGTTTAGCCATGGATTTAGAAACTGGCTGAGGGTATTTGTGGTAATTTATGTGTGAGTAGGATAAAACTTAGGAAGGAAAATAGAAAGTTTTAGAAATTGGTAGGGAAAGATGACGATGGTCAACGTTTGGACACGTGGCTCACAAATTTGTTCATGAAACTTTAGGTGTCCTTGCATACAGCCGTCAAAATGTCAGGGTCATAGTCATTGTTGCACACGTGGCTCATGGATGTTTGTTGGTGTGTAACCGACAAAATTCCCAACACAACCAGTCATTGAAAAATTAAAGATTAATCAATTAAATAATTAAACATAAGTGTATCAAAATTTTATGTGAAATATGAAACATGAGACTCCATAAATTAATACATATTTCTTATGATAAAAATTTGTATAAACCCGAGTTCACAATAAACTCGAGTCCATCAATTATCAATATCATGTGTATACACTGACGACGATTCGTGATTGTGTAGATTTTTTTTGTTTTGAAAATTTGATATTGGAATTGAAGTTCCCTGTATTCTTTTTATGCGCAGCATTATTGGGTTAAATTTTTCTAATTTCCCGATGATGAAGACGACGATTTGCAATTGTATATAATTTTTTTGATGTAATATCCACAAAGTATGCATTTTCTGTGTTGATTTTGTGTTATTTTGACTTAATAACATGAGATCAAATGCAAAGAATGCGACTTTTCTGTTAATTTTAAAATGATATGGAATTAATTTCGTATTATTCGAATGTTTTAGAACTATTTTTATAAAGAAAAAAAGATATGGGACCAAAATTAAAATATTTGGTACAATTCCCTCATTTTATAGACAACCTCTCAGTTGAGTTTACTTGTAAAAGTTGGAATTCACTTGATAACGACCACAAATATTTACATTTATTGAGTTTTAATTTTTTATTTTCCTTATTAATAAAAATTTGTCATGCTATAAACAGATAGCCAGCAAAAATAATAATAATAATAATAATAATAATAATAATAATAATAATAATAATAATAATAATAAT
>JAPKLY010000014.1:607977-754632 GCA_026898435.1 Prunella vulgaris | reverse complement strand
ATAATAATAATAATAATAATAATAATAATAATAATAATAATAATAATTAATTTTCAATTGATCGACGTTAATTATGATTTGTGAAGTGTTATATTGCCCAATTAATTCAAACAAAATATTATAATTTTGTATACTATCCAATCCCACCCTAGTGATGGTTAGAGTCCTCAAGATATAATTATTATTTAATATATAATTATCCAGTCTGACCCCAATATCTAATGACAAGAGTAAGGGGTCAACAACGAGAATTTATGATGTAATTAATTATCATAAAATTATAGTTTATCCATATTGTTGTTTTCTTAAATAGTTTATTTTAATTTCTGCATCTGTCACAAGAATATCAAAAATCCAATATTGATGACAAATACTTGTTTCTAAATACTTTGCATATGATTTTTTTTTTTTAATTCCATCCACAATACTTTGCATATTTTATAAATAAAAAATAAAAAAATTTATTTTAATATTCATATGTTTACACAAAATAATATTATTTTACATTTAATTTAATAAATTATATTATTTTAATAGTATAATTAGCACATTATTTTCAATATTTTATTTTATGCATTACAAAAAGTGTATGTAAAAAATAGTGTAAAAATATTTTTTTTTAATAGACAAAATAATTATCTATTTTGTAAAAGCAACAAAATTTGTAGAGAGATAGAGTACCTAATTTATAATAAATAAAGAAAACTCTATACATTTCAAAAAATAAAAATAAAATTTTTTTTTTGAAAGGATAAAATATTATTATTGAAAGAACTTGTAGTTCACCATTCCCTAACATCCCTAATTAACAGAATTCTGAGTAACACCTAAGGGCTATTTTTCTTTTTGGGCTAGCACGGATAGACGTAGGACTTTGCGATCACGTCTCTACATAAGTTTGGGATATAACTTCCAGATTTCACATCTCAAACTCAATCCACACCTAATAATACCTATTAAACCTATTATTACTCTTTCCAACACAACACTCTTAAAATACCTATTATACCTATTATTATACCTATAAAATTAATTATTATCACACTTTGATTTGACATAAAGTAACATTCTACCCTACTAAAATCTCAAATTAAACACATATTTTTACTATTCATCAAGGTTTTCACATCTCAGAATTTCAAAGGCATGACTTCCCACGACCCCTTAATCCCAAAACAAACGTGCCCTAATTGTTTTGAAGAAAATAAAAAATATAATCCCTAATTAATCTGCAATTTGAGCGTTAAAGCTGGCTCTGGAGAGGAGGGAGGCGTCGAGTTCAGGTCGAAATTCCGCGGGCTGCCCGTAGAGCCGTCGCGGGTATCGCCGGAATAGCTCACGGCAGCGCTATCGGAGGAAGGGGACGTCACGACACTAGGGCCGTCGGAATAATTCGCTCCAATTTTACGGCCGCCGTTCCACCCAATTCCGCCGTTGTAATGTTTGCGCATGTGGCCGCCCAATGCTTGGCCCGTCTCGAAGCGCCTGCCGCATGTGGCGCACTGATGGCGCCCGCTGCTGGGGTGTGGACCACAAGCATAATTCGACGCGTCGGCGGCGGTCGATTTACTGCGATGGCTGGCCTTATGGCCGCCTAGCGCCTGATGCGACGGAAAAGCCTTGCCGCACAGACCGCACTTGTACGAATTTACAACCGCCGGCGGCTGAGATGGTTGCGGTGCGCCGTAATCGGCGGTGGCGGTAGACATGCGACGGCGACGACCGGCTTTGTACTCGTGGTCTGGAATTTGTTTGGAGCGTTTCGACAAATTACCGGCAACATCACCGCCGCTGCGGCGGCCTGAGGGGGACGGCGGGGATTCGAAAGCATCGGAAATCATAATTAAGAGATTTGGAGAAAAAAAAAAAAGAGGGAAGTAATTTGTTGAGCTTGCGTACCAAGAAATTAATGAGAGTGAAAGAGTGAAGGCAGAGACCGTCCATTTATATAGTAGTGGCAGACACTGAATTTTGGGGGTATCTGAGATAATTTTATATATATAAATATTACACATCTACTTGGCAATCCCCTGCAATTTACACGTTAAACCACAGGTCCGTAAATATCAGACGAAATTTATTTTTTTAAACATATGTTTAGTTTTTAAGATAAAAATATTTATTCGAAAAAAAAAAAAAAAAGCCCTGATAAAATACTACATATACTAATGACGAGAGAAGGAGAGAAGAAGAAGCCATGGAAACTCCACACAGAAGTCAAAAACCAAGAAAACTCAAATTAATGGAGCATCAGCGATAATAGTCCTTGCACCAGTGAAACAGAGGGCGATGAATCTTATCGATGGATATTTGCAAAGATATGAGCCTGAATTTGATTTTCATTTCTTTAGTAATGGGCTTTTTTCTTTTTTTTCAGTCTTTAGTTGGGCTTGGATTTTATTTTTCAAAATAGAAAGTTCTAGAAATTGGAAGGGAAGGATGATGGGACACATGGCTCACCAATTTGTTCATGCAAATTTAGGTGTCCTTGCAGACAGCCGTCAAAATGTCAGGGTTATGGTCATTGTTGCACACGTGGCTCATG
The DNA here is from genome assembly GCA_026898435.1 of Prunella vulgaris. Classification (NCBI taxonomy): domain Eukaryota; kingdom Viridiplantae; phylum Streptophyta; class Magnoliopsida; order Lamiales; family Lamiaceae; genus Prunella; species Prunella vulgaris. Next base: position 752,087 of record JAPKLY010000014.1, on the reverse strand, counting down.
GATGTGTGTCAATCCAACTTAGGTGTATAAACGACAAAGTTCCCAACACTGCCAATCATTGAAAATTTAAAGATTAATCAATTAAATAATTAACATAACTGTGTCAAAAATTTATATATAAATTAATACTCTATTTATCCACCAATTACAGACATAGGAGTATTATTTTACGGTTTAGTCTTGTATTCACCAGTTACACGGTGCAATTCAAGTTTATTTTTAAAAAGTTACACAAAATACTACTAAAAAATTATAAATATTATTACTGAAAAGTGTATCTTTAATAGTGCAACTTTTTAGTAATAATTTGTGTAACTTTTCAGTAGTATTTTGTGTAACTTTTTTAAAATGAACTTGAGTTGCACCGTATAATTGGTACACAAGATACTTACTCTTATTTTACATGTGGTTTAATGCAGTATATCGGCCGGAGTATATTTTTAGGGTATTATGAAGTCATTTTATTCATAAATAAATCTCACAATAACTCAAAAATACCCTCCAGCATATTGCATTAAATCACGTGCATGCAAAGAAATGTGCACGTATATGATGGACAAAGGGAGTTCATATATTTTATTAATGTGATAATATCCAATTTATATCTTATTTAGTTATCCTATATATCATAATACAGTCTCATAGAAAACTAACTCAAACAAAATTATGTTAATATACACCACCTAAGCACAGCAGGGTCGTCGATCTTCAGTTCCATTATTACCGATGAGTTCATGAGTTAGATTAATATTTTACTCTCTGACGCAATTAAAAGGAGATGTTTTTGTTTAGGAGTATCAAAATTGAAAAAGAATAGGATGAAAAAGTTGTATTTTGTGATGATGTATAAGTGCACAAATACTGTTTTGTTTCCTTATATTTGAAGAATATAGTACATGCCCTTTTCTAACACTAAGCGGAAACAATTCTATGGTACTAAAGGTGTGTTTTTAAACTCTAAATAAAAATTATAGAATCACTTTTTTATGAAAATAAGTGAGACCTAACTTATAAAAAAAAAAATGACTCTATACTTTTCTTTAGGGTTTGAAAATATACCCTAAGACATGTTTTGACAATTAAAATGATGGGGCTTTGGTGGTAGTGTTAAATAATTTATTTTCTGGTAAGAGCCCGTTTGGTACCTATTAAAAGAGAAAGAAATAAAAGTTATTAGATAGAGTGTAAAAATCACTATGTGAAAACCACCCAGTGTTTGAAGTCTGCTCATTACTATTCAGAGCATTATTTCTCTTCACAAACCAAAACACATGGAGAAGGTATCTCACCTTTAACAAGGGATCGAGATAAGCCAAAAAACATTTATAGACTACCTGTGATTTTTTGAGGTGGAAAATGGTAATTAAAGTCAGAATAGATATTTGGAATGATTCTACTGTGACTTTGATTCTCAAAACTAAAGAATCAACTATAGTTCAGTTATATGAGAATTATGACTTTCATTCTGTCTATTCCTTACAATTATAACAAACGTCCCTAACTAAATATTTGTGGATAAGTGAAAATTGGTAGAGGCAGCAAAGCTATATAAGCTAAGTATAGCAGCACAAGAAAAGTGCAAGCAACATTAAACTGAATATTTTATAGAGTAACTCTCAGTTGAGTTTACTTGTAAAAGTTGGATTTCACTTGATTGATAACGACCACAAATATTTACGTTTACTGAGTTTTCTTTTTCAATTTTCCTTATTAATGAAAATTTGTCATGCTATAAACAGATGGCCCAGCAAATTTTTTTTTTAAAAATCAATAATTAATTTTCAAGTGATCCAATAACTAAAGACATTAATTGGGATTTGCGAAGTGTTGTATTATCCATTTTAAATAATTTTTCATATATTTTAAGATTATTTTCACACTTTAAATTTTAAAATATATCAATTTTTTTTATATTTAAAAAATAATAATTTATTACTCATAAAAATTAATAAAATATACATATATTATTATTATTACTTAATTTTATATTCTATCCAATCCCATCTTATTGATGGTTAGAGTCCTCAAGATACTTATTATTTAATATATATATATTATACAGTTTGACACCAATATCTAATGATAAGATAAGGGATCGTAAAATTATATTTTATTTAATAGTTTATTTTAATTTTGCATGATCAAAGAATCTCAAATATCTATTTTCTATCCAATATTGATGGCAAATACAAGAATTACTCAGAGTAAATAGTAAAAGCAACAAAATCTAGAGAGAGACAGAGTACCTAATTTAAAAATAAAAAATAAAAAATACCCCATACATTTCAAAAAATAAAATAATAATTATTTTAAAAACTTATAATTCACCGTTCATAACGCGCCTGAATTCTGAATATAAACCCTAATTAATTTACAATTTGAGCGTTAAATCTAGCTGTGGAGAGGATGGGGGCGTCAAGTTCAGGTCGAAATTCCGCTGGCTGGGGGTGAAGCCGCTGCGGGTATCGCCGGAGTAGCTCACGGCGGCACTATCCGAGGAAGAGGATGTCACGACACTAGGGCCGCCGGAATAATTCGCGCCAATTTTACTACTGCCGTTCCACTCAATCACGCCGCTGTAGTGTTTGCGCATGTGGCCGCCCAATGCCTGGCCCGTCTCGAAGCGCCTGCCGCATGTGGAGCACTGGTGGCGCCCGCCGCTGGGGTTGGGACCACAGGCATAATTGGAGGAGGCGGAGGCGGCGGACGATTTACTGCGGTGGCTGGCCTTATGGCCGCCTAGCGCCTGGTGCGACGGAAAAACCTTGCCGCACAGGTTGCACCTGTAAGAATTCACAAGAGACGGTTGCGATGCCCCGTTGTTGGCGGTGGGGCTAGCCGGAGAAGAAGCGTTGCCGCCGCTTTCGGTGATTGCGACGAGACCACAGGCTTTGTAATCGTCGACCGAATTTAGTTTCGAGCGTTTCGACGAATTCCCGGCGATATCGCCGCCGCTGCGGCGGCCCGGAGGGGGCGGCGGAAAATTGAAAGAATCGGATTTCATCATTTAGAGAGGGAAATAATTTTGTTGAGTGTGCGCGCGAAGAAGCAATAAATGGGAGAGTGGAAAAGTGAAGGTAGAGTACTTATATAGCAGTGGATATTGGGATATCTGATATTATTTTCAATATATGAATTTTATTTTAAAAATATAAAAATTTATAAACTGAAATTAACAATTTGTTTACCAAGATTTTCAAAATATATCTTCACTTTTTGTTGTGGTATTTTAAAAATATACGAATTAATTTAAAAAAACTACTAAATATAATCAGTCAAATTCTAAAAGAATTTAGACGACATGCACGCAACAGTTTTTCATGAATTACTCATGTTTATCATATTTTTTTACTCAAATATAAAATATATAATTAAATTTTAAAAAAAATACTCCAAACGACAATTAGTAATACCCTAAAATAATTAGTAATATCTTTAAAAAATATATAATAATTCAATTGAAAAAAAAATATACACACAATGAATCCTATTATTATGTGTTTTATACTCAAATGTAATTAATAATATTCAAAAAAAATAATTAGTAATATCTAAATTGTGAAAAGACACAATTTGACCTGTTATTACGTATTTAAAATAAATTAAAATTACCAAAGACTTTGTTTTATCTTGATTTATTATATTCAAATAGGCTTAAACATGTCTAGATGCAAACAATTCTATGTATATATTAAATCAATTCATACATTAAAAATTACATTTCATATACTACCTGTTGCATTTTAATATATGGTACATAATTGCAACAATCTAAATAGAATTGCTCATATACAGGTTAGTGAATTTTACGAACCATACCCTGCCCGGAAAAAGTTACAAACTATAACTAAATTTAAATATCTAAGCAATATTTAAAATCTTACAAAAAATATTTTTTTTAACAAAAAATTATCTACAACTAACTGATTCCACTCGGCCAAATTTTTTTTTAGAAATATCTTTTACATCTGTATCTATATATCTTTATATTGTATAAAGACAGAAATAATAAAATCAATCAAAATTCTCGATTTTAAAATTTATCTATTCTCATTTACTCTAACATAAGAAAATGATCTCAATCTTATATATAGACCTACATTTTTAAATTTTATAAATATATATATCTTTTTTTTATCAGCAAAAAATTAATTTAGATGGTATAAGAAATACTCAAATTGATACAACAGTACACCTATCAAAGAGTAGGCAATATTTTACAATCCGAGATATAAATTATACATAAGAATATCCTCGAGACATAAAAATATCCTTTAAGTCTATTTCAATATCACATTAGGATCAAACTCTCAGTCTGAGTAGACGATAGAGACAATAGTCTCCACAAAGTATGTGTTTTTTATGTTATTTTCACTTAATTACGGAGCACGTGCAAAGAACATGATTTCTCCGTTAATTTTAAAACGGTGTTAGATGATATGAGGTGAATTTCGTATTATTCAAATCTTTCGGGACTATTTTTGTAAAGAAAAAATATAGGACCAAAACTGAAATGCTTAGGATCATTTTGAATCGAGAGTGTGTCCTGCGGGACCAAAAGCGCAATTCCCTCGTAATCATGCCTCTCCAAAAATTTAAATATCTAAGGAATATTAAAAAATTTACAATTAATAATTTTAACAGAAAAATATTGTACAACTGCTTCTACTTGGCGAAAGCTATAAAAAGCAAAATAAAATTAATTTCTTAGAAGGGATTATAGTTTTATAAGTCTAATAAGTTGACATCAATTTGATTTTGGTCCCAATTAATTGCTTATTTTGATTTTGGTCCTACAAATTTAAAAATATTTTGAAATTGGTACGATTACCTATAATAGCAGATTACACAACCTTGATTATATAGTTTGACTTTTTATTACAAGTGGCATTAATGATTGAGTCTTAATGTCTAAGTGGCAATATTTTTTTAAATAATTTCATATTTATTTTTAAAAAATTCAAATTAGAAAAAATTGTTAAAAAAATTCAGAATATTTTCAAATTATATCAGATTTTAAAAGTTAAACTGGCAACATGTGATTTTTTAATAATTTAAATATATAAATAAAATAATCTAAATATTAATCGAGAATTATTTTTAAAATTTTACTATTTATATTTAAAATTTGGAAATTTATAACTATACTAATTTCAAAGAAAAAAATATATAATACAAATAAACGAAAAATATTTAGTTAATTTAAAAAATCAAATAAATTAAAAAAATGTTAAATAAAATAAATAAGAAAAGAATTAAAAATCTGTGGCCAAACATCTTCCTTCTCCAACACCAACCAAATTAATCCGCGAGTCGTCGACCCTCCCTTGAAAAATTTGAAACAAGAGCATTTCGGATTTAGCGCTCTTGACAGTGACGGACAAATCTAAAACAATGTGAAAGTGACGCTCGGACGATGGTGACACACATATCTTGAGCGGGATGCATTTAATTTTCAGTTGCGTTAATGTGTGAGATTTGAGCATTCATATCCAAATGAGAAAAAGAAGAAGAAGAAGAAGAAGAAGAAGAAGTGTGTCCTTTCTTATAAAGATTCATATGAGCTGTGATGAACATGACGGTTTTTTAAATTTTGACTCGATATTTAATATTGAACTAAGATGAAAATGAGTCTAGTTTTTCCTTTTTGTTTGAGCAACTCTTCATCAAAATTTGATGGTTTAATATTAAACAATGTCCTGGGACGATTTACATATATTTATTCTTGGATAGTTTTGAGGGGATGTGTTTGATTGTGTTTGATTATTGGGGATTGATTCTTTAAGAATAAAAGTAATTAGTTGAATGTATAGGGAAGAAGAAGAACTCGAATTAGGGGAGTGTGAGGAAGAAAATGATGAACAGGGGATAAGTGAGCATATATATATATATATATATATATATATTAATTCTGTATTTATTTATATATTTAATTTTAAAAATAATTAATGTCATATGTTATCAAATATATAAAAAGGAATAAAAATTCCACATAGGCATGACCTGTAGAACAACCTGAATAGCAGGTAATATGATTAATTTCAAAATATATTTAAATTTGTAGGACAAAAATCAAAATGAGCAATTGATTGAACCAAAATCAAAATGATGTCAACTTAATGGACTTATAAAACTATACGACGGAACACCGAATAATGTGGGATTCTTCAATCTTTGGCGCTCTTTGTTTCCAGGTGAATTTGCAGGTAACGGAAATTTAATTTGGCGCTCTTCGTTCCCCTGGTTCTGTTGAATTTTAGGGCGTGATCGCTTGTTCAAACGTGTTCTGATCGTTACTTATGATTTCCTTCCACTTTTCTTGGATCTGATTTGTTGCGTAATTAAAATCTAGAATATTACTTCAGATCTGGTTATCGTCTTTAATCCCGTTTATGAAGCTTAGTTTATGGCATCGCAGGTGTTTTGTTTTCTTAATCCGGTGGAATTTTCAGAAGAAGTAAAAAAAAAAGGTAAGTGCCCTGGCCATGGTTTCTGGTTTTTTCTTTATATATAGTATTTTTTTTTTGTTTGTGCAAATAAGGTGGTTTTCAATTTTATTACGAAAGTAAGCAAAAATGTGAATTACGTTCACGTTTTCTGAAAAAGTTACTAACCTCAGTTACAGCGTTAATTGAATAATTGTACGTAGGCCTGCACCTCTTCGCCGCCATCATTGCTTTCTTCCCCCTGCACGCATTATTACTCCCCCTCACACCCCACCCCCACCCGATTTGTACTCCCACAAACCCCAACCACCACCCGTTTTAATTTTTTTTTATATTTTTACTTAATATTTAATTTTTTTATTTTTAAACATGATATTTTAAATTTTAATATTTTAAAATTGTATTATTCTTAAGTATGACTAGTATTTTTATCCATGTAATTTATGATTTATAATATTTATTATATAAAAATTTATATTAATGTATTAATTATAAAATTCATAATAAACTTCACTGATAAATCTTTTAAAATACTCATTTCTTATTATATTATGAAAACATTAAATATTATAAATCTTAATTTTTATTAAAATTTAAAAAAACTTTATCTTAAAAAATAGTAAAAAAATATTATGCAAGTCTAGTTAATCTATTTTATTAAAATTTAAAGTTAGTGAAATTACTATATCATAAATATAATAGATTGTGCATCACACGTGTAAATATTAATTATACTTAAAAGTAATATAATTTTATAATATTTAAATTTAAAATATTATATTAAAAAATTAAATATTTAATAAATATAAAAAAGTTCAAATGTGAAGATGGGGTTAGGGGGTTGTGTGGGACAGTGGAAATGCTAATGGGAAAATGGGTGGGGTGGGTTGGTAATAAAGGCCTGCATATGGGGAAGGGCCTGAGTTGGGGTAATAATAACGGCGGCTGCAATCATTATAAAAAATTTGAACCTGAATCTCATTAACAATGTTGATCACGTTTTTCATGAAGTCGTGAATAATATTCACGTTTTTGCTTATTTTCGTAAACCAATAGAAAGTTACCTTAGTTGCATAAGCAAAAATAAAAAATACGACATTTAAAAAAAAAAACCATGGTTTCTGTCATACATCCATTGAATTAGTTTGTATTGTGTTTTACACTAATTATTGATTATGCTTCTAAGCCTCAATTTTAAGACTATTCTGATTTGCATAAGTAACTTGGATTTGGATATTAGTCCTTTTTCAATTTAGTTGAATGCAAGACAATATCTCTGTAAAGAGGCAAAGAGGGTATCATAGTGTTCGTTTTTCGTGTTCTAGCTTCCGCTACGTCAGTCTCTTATTGAATTACCCATCCATTATCATCATCACCATCACCATCATAACATTATTTTTTCTTATGTTTATACTGGTTGTATTGATTTTATTTTTATTGATTTGTTTATCCAGTGATCCACTGAGACTGAAAATGTCCATTGTGTTTATCAGCCAATCGAGTCTTTGCACTTGCTTCTCATTACGGATGAACAGAACAACATTCTTTATGATTTGAGGACTTTGAGGCTACTCCAAAGACTCGTATCCTTTTCTTGTTTGGTATGATGTGTTACTGATTAAATGTTTGAAATAGTTTTCTACGAGACAACTAAATGGAATATGAATTGAACATAACTCATTATCACACTGGTAAGGAGTATGTGTTAATTTATATAATCTCGTGTCATTAAACGATTTTATATAAGTTTTTCCCTAAATGTTTTCCCTCTGTGTAGCTGAAATTGTTTACCAAGAAACCTGTATCTCATTTGCTCCACCAGAATCCTTTTTTCCTTGGATTAAGAATGCATTGAAAAGGCAGCTTTTGAGATTCTTTTGCAGTTCATGAAATTGTGGCACATGGGATCAAGGAAAATATCTCGGTTGCACAAGTCAAAACGTGGTGTGAGATGAAAAGTCATGAATAGGGGTCGAGGGTATGGTATACCAACAAATTTTGATTTTTTTTGGTACACTATTATATATCAAAATATTTTTAATATGAAATTTTCGGTATATCGAGATATACCGAAATTTTTATATTTATATACTATTTCAATATGATACCATACCATATCATAATTTCGGTATATCAAAAATTTCGATAAATTCAATATTTTTTTATACGATAAGTGTGGTATAACAGTATTTTTGATATTTCCTCATCCTTGGTAATGAAGAGAAACTGCACAAATTAACGTTGATATTCTGTGGCTATTTTGCTTCACGCTTCTAGAGGAAATTATCAAGTTGATCAATTAAGAAATTTTTGGAATTTTAAAATATGTATTTTTCTATTTTAAAGTTTAGTACTGAAACTAAAGTTATCGTTTCTGCAACATATTTTGATATTCAAAAAGTAAGCGAGATGCCCAAAATGTTATGTCTACATGATGGGCCAAAATGAGACTGCTTTTATAGTTTATAATTGATACATATTTATTGGGAAAAATCTTCAGTCGGTAAAAATTTAATTAAAAATTTAATCAACTTTTCGATAAAAAAAAAAGTATCGAAAATAGGGTGAATACATTGAGAGTAAAATGTAGATGGAAATAGTCTGCACTCGATTGGAACAATTAAAATTAGGCAGCAAAAAATATAAAAAATAGGGATACAGATCCTCTGCTGGGTAATGAAACCAACAAATGGTGCTGGAGAATAAAATGTTGATTATTCCTCTTTTTTAGCTCATTATGACGGTGGCAAAGGCATGACAATCATGGGGTGAGAATACATTTTTAAAAAGGCCCAGTTATTTGCACTAGCCTTTTCTAAAAATATACTATCTTATATTCGGTAATTTTTTTAATTTTTTTGAACATAGTGTAAATATATTCGAAAATTTGTAAAAATTACGGGAAAAAATGCCGATCATTTTTAAGATAGTGTATTTTTTTTTCTAGTGATAATAATCTAGGCTTTTTAAAAATTGAATAGCCCAAATTATGTGAGGAACAATGCGCCTAGTAGAGCCCAGAGAATTCTATAGATTTTGGCCCATCAAGCTTGCAGCCCCCTTCAATATCTCTATGTTTTCTGGGAGACTTGGACCGGAATAACTGTTTTCATCCGGTCGGTCCACCCCGGCGCTAAAGTGGACTTGGGTGTGTAATGGGACAATTGCTCCTTTTTATTACAAAAAATTATTTGTTGTACATTATTTGAATAAATGTACTAATTATTATTTTAAAAAAGTAAAATATTTTCGAATTTAAAAAATATATATAAAAATTTTAAAAGTTGAAATATTATGTATTCTATTTTGTTTGGAAAAATATATTAGAAAAATGGAAATAATTTGACATTTTTTTATAAACAAGAAGCAGTGTTTTCATCTGATGAGTGTTTATACCAGGAAAGACTAGTGCAAATAACTGTAATTTTTTTTTCTGGTAATGTATTGATATTTTAACCTTATGAATTATTAAAAATAAATTATTACAAGTTAAGATAAATCATTCTAAAAAAGTAAAAGGTCTCAAAATTAAATCTTAAACTCACTTGTTACATTGCAACTATTTAAAAAAATATAGATTAAAGATTTATAAGTCTTATAACTTATCTTCATTTTGAATTTGGTCCTTCTAATTACATATTTTGATATTGATCCTGTAAGTTTGAAAATATTTTGATATTGGTCATTTTGCAAATTTACAGGATCAAAATCAATGGTCCTGTGTAAGTTTGCAAAATGACCAAAATAAAAATATTTTCAAACTTACAGATCAAAATCAATGGTCCTGTGTAAGTTTACAAAAAGACCAAAATTAATATATTTTCAAATTTATAGGACCAATATCAAAACGTGTAATTCATATAGATCAAATTCAAATCCATGACAAGTTATAGGACTACAAATTAAAACTTTAATCCAAAAAAGAAGACGTACCTCAAAATAATGAGAATGAAAATATATTCATATCCATTTGAAGTGAATAATCTATTATATAGATAATTTTCTTGGTATGAATTACACTGTGATAAAAGGTTTTTTTTTCTTGGTAATCCATTTTTGAATTTATTCTTGTGAGTTTGGGTTATCGCATAAAACCTACTCTCTCTGTCCATCAATTATATGCACATTTTTTTGTAAGTGGTTTAATGCAATATGTTGGAGGATAATTTGGGGTATTGTGAGGCTTGTTTATAAATAAAGTGAATATTTTTAAAAAATACACATGCATTAAATCCAAAATATATTCACTTTATATATAAACGGACCTCGCAATACCTCAAAATATCCTCCGATAAATCGAATTAAACACGTACAAAAGAAAGATAGGGTGGATAGATGGAGTATTTGAAATATCTAATTGGTTTCATATCCATGTATGCAAATTGAGCTAAATTAAATCATGGCCATCTACGAATAAAATCTCCAACCTCTGTAATGCACATGGTTAATAATAAATAAACATCACTACAATGATGAAACTAGAAAAAGTAAAAAATCTGTGCAGTAGAGTTCAATAAAATACACGGCTTTTGATTACAAATTGACATACTTTATAGTATTAGTCTGTGTATGATTTAAAATTGCAGTCAACATGTTAATGTGAAATCAAAAGAGATTCCACTCCCAAAATAAGTAAAATAAAAGATGAAAAGTGTGGACAACAACAAAAGTACAAACGGCGGAAAATGTTCTATTGTCAAATAATGTACAACTCAACACAAGACAATTAGGCTTCACTGCCCAACTTTTCTATTTCAATTCCAATAAAAAAATATAAAAACAAACATAAAGTAAATGCATCATATATTCATACAATATCTAATTATTTTTAATAAAAATTTAGAAACATAATTACTAGCTCTATCCCAGAAATATTTGTAAATTCTAACAATAATTTTTTTTAAAAGAAAAATTTCATATTTTTCTATTAGTAGCAATTTTTTTGTAAAAAAATCTGCACTTATTATTTAAATATAAAATACTAAACAAAAACTCAAACAAAAAAATTAACTCCCAATTTAGTGGTATAAAAAAAAGTTTTGACTTTTAAATCAGTTGAAGTGCATTTTAATTAATTTTAAAATAAAATTAGTTTATCTATACCAAATCATCAATAAATACTGAAAAAAAAAAACTAATTGTATAGAGAGCAATAATTTAGGATTCAGCTAGTAAATGTTCCCCTAAATCAAAATGGCCAGACTAACTTGCTGCATTCAACAAAATAAATATTGAAAAAATTGCAAAGTAGGTTTAAAAATATCACTAATTATAAATTGGTTCTGTACAAAATTTTTTTTTATGTAGATGTATAAATATTTTGAACCAATTTGTAAATATGGTAAGCTTTTAAGCTCTCTTTCAAGCCTTGTAGATAGATTCATCATAAGAGCTACTTTTCATGCGAGAAAAGACGCTGAAACTGAAGCTACAATAGGTACGTCCTTACTACATTCCTTCAGCTGTTTCAGGAATGTTCGGACGGGGAGATCAGTAGCTCATGGCTGCTTAAAGTTTTTTTAAAATTAATATATAAATGTTCCATAAATATTATATTAAGCTAATTGGATAGTTGGAATTAGAGTGTAATGAATTGATAATATCCTAATTAAAAGAGCATGACCCCTTTTGAAGAAACACAATATGTCAAGAATCTGTTTATGCAATGATCCATCATTGTTAATCACAATAAAAGCACACCAAATTACTTGTCCTTTTCCTTCCCATTTGAAAAGGATGGATGTCTTCCAAAAGATGTTCTTTTTTTTCTCAAAGGAGATGTATCCAACTAATTAGTGATGAGCTGGACTCCATCTAATTAACTAATTTTGATTGATGCTTATCACTAGCATTAAGGGGTCATCATTTCAAACTTTTTATTACTAATTTACTACCTTTTCTTGTTCAATATCTTAGGTAATATTTTGATGAATAGAACATATTTGGATGAGAGAAAAAAAGGAGGTGGGTGTGAGAATTTTTTGTGAATTATGAATATGTATTTAGTTTGTGTTGGCGTGTTATGGGTGTGTGAAATTTTATGTTAAATTAATACTTTTTTTTCATTGGTAAATGTTAACTGTTAGTGGTTTGAATTTAGTTCACCAAGTCTCCGTACACTCATATCTTCAAGTCAACCTTATATTTCCCTGTTATTCGTTCCCAAAGTGAATCGAACCCGGGTCACTCACTCAAGTGCTAATTTGGATAATTATTTGAATTATTTTGTTATTATTAATTTGTGAGGTAATGATTATTTGAAAGAAAAGTATGAAAGAAAATGAGGTGGTGTAAGAAAAATATAAGAGAAAATAAGTTTAAAAAAAGACCAGAAATGTGATCGTTGTAGAGATATAATTGTGTAGGTGTATTATATGGGCGAACATATATTTGAATGCATAATGTGATGTGTAAAATCGGAAAATTAAGGGTACGTTTGTTTTGGGATTAAGGTGGTCGTGGAAAGTCATGACTTTGAAATCCTGAGATGTGAAAACCTTGATGAATAGTAAAAATGTGTGTTTGTTTTGGATTTTTAGTAGGGTAGGATGTTACTTTATGTCAAATCAAAGTGTGATAATGATTGATTTTATAGGTATAATAATAGGTATAATAGGTATTTTATGAGTGTTGTGTTGGAAAGAGTAATAATAGGTTTATAGGTATTTTTAGGTGTGGATTGAGTTTGGGATGTGAAATCCGGATGTTACATCCCAAACTCGTGTAGAGACGTGATCGCAAAGTCCTACGTCCATCCGTGCTAGTCCCAAAACAAACATATTGAGATGGGATAAATTTCAACTTTCATCAAAATGTGTACAACCGTGAATGTGTACACAATATTTTTTGATAGAGTAAGTCTCTTGTGCACCAGTTACATCGTGTAACTCAAGTTTATTTTTAAAAAGTTGCACAATTTATTACTGAAAAGTTACACAAATTATTACTGAAAAGTTACATCATTAAAGATACACTTTTCAGTAATAATATGTGTAGCTTTTCAGTAGTATTTTGTGTAACTTTTAAAAAATGAACTTGAATTGCACTGTGTAACTGATGCATATAAGACTAATCATTTTCATAACGTTAATGTATAATTAAATGATATTGCATAAAAAATGTTAAGTTTGCTAAATCTAATTCTAATACAATTATTGTAAGTTAATGTCACCAACAAATTTTGTATTTAGTGTAAATAAATTGTAAAGATAACTTTTACGAATCGGGAAATATTATTTGTAGGTCATTATTTTATAAACATTATTCATTGAATGCCAAATTTGTCTAAGTCTCACTCAAATTGAAAATAAATTCACCCTAAGAAATATTATTTTGGGAGGCCATTGGCTGCCTTTCAACTTCAAGCAACCTTACTAATTGACTCTGTTAATATAGGCAGCTACTTTAATTTTAATTAAAATATGTGATTTAATGTTTTGATCATATATTTTTAATTTGATTAATTCAAATTATCTATGACTATACTTTCTATCTTTTAGTATTATATATTTTATTTCGAACTTATTTCTAGATTATAATAATATGCATTTTAAATTCAATGTATTCCCAATTGTGTATATAGACTAAACCAAAATAAGGAAAATACCAGTGTTTTCATAACCGGACCGGTGATCAAACCGGACAGGGCACTGGTTCACGGTTCAACCGGTCCAACCCATTAGATCGGCGGTTCAACCGTTAAAATAATTTATACCTATTTTTTAAATATTTTTCATGTTAAATAAGATAAATATCCACTTATAAAATTAAATCAATACAATAGAATCATAAAATAACAACACAAAATACAAAACAAACAAAATAACTCAATCAAAGTAGGTTTTCTTTAATTTCTTTTTAATACTTCACTCTTAAGATTTTTTTTGTGAAAAATAAGTTTTTTGCTTTTGATTTGATTAGGATTAAGAAGACAAATAAAAACAAGTAAACAAAATAAATATTAATATTTTTTTAAAAAAATAACCGGTTCGACCGGTTCAACCGGTTTTGAGCGGTTCTGACCGGTTTTGAGAAGGTTTGACCGGTTTTGACCGGTTCAACCGTAAAAACTGTTTTTTGGGTATAACCGGACCGGTTCCCTGTTCAACCGGTTGAACCGGCCGGTTCGGTCCGATTCTGAATACAGTGGAAAATACAATAAATACGTGCTCTTTAATTGATTTACCTTAATTAAATTTGTGATTACATTTTTTAAAGAGATATTCTTTTTTTTTATCGGTAATATTAGAACTTAGTTCACCAAGTCTCGTTATACTTCAAGAATATCTTCAAGTTAACCTTATATCTCCCTCATAATTCGTTCCCAGAGGGAATCGAACCCAGTCACTCACTCAAGTGAGGAGCCCGGTGGCCAGGTGAGCTAAGTCACGTGGTTTAAAGAGATATTCTTTTTGTTCACTAACACTTTTATATATGTCTTTTTAGACATTTTTACAATAAAAATCGTACTTTATAAATGTAGATAAAATATTCTCACAATACTTAGAGGCCGTTTGGTATAATTGTAAGGGATAGAAAATGTATAGAAATGAAAGAGTATGTAATAAAAGTCATAGTTCTCATATAGCTGAACTATGATTGATTACTTATAGTTTTTGGGAATCAAGGTCATAGTAGAGTCATTCCAAACACACACTATGACTTTGATTACCATTACTCACCTCCAAAAGTCTCCAACCAAACAACCAATTATTTTATTTCAAAATATTTTTTATTTATTAATTAAAAAGTCAATGAAATATCATTTTGTATGTGAATATTAATATAGAAGGGATGAAGCAGTATACACATAAAAAGTTAGAAAATAAAATAGAAAATTTAAAAATATCATGTAAATTTTGGTAAGTTAGAATATTTTGGTGCCCATCCATAGGATTAAGATTGAGGAGCTGTTTGATATAATTATAAGAAATAAAAAGGATATAGGAATGGAAAGGGTATGAAATTAAAGTCATAGTTCTCATATAGTTGAACTATGATTGATTCTTTAGTTTTTTAGAATCAAAGTCATAATAGAGTTATTCCAAATACACACTATGACTTTGATTACCATTACTCACCGGTATCATCCCCAAGTATATACGCATATCATAAATGTGAATAAGAAGGCATCTACATTTCTATTAAAAAAGGAATCAACCATTAATTCTTCAATTAATTGACAGCACTCCCCTGTGGTTTTTTTTTTTAATTTTTTTTAATAAATACTGTAATCTTTTTTTATTTTTATTTATGTAAGTATGCTGTTTTTGAAAGGATCTATTGAATTTAAAATATATTACCAACTGAACAAAAATATTAAGTAAAATAAAATTCTATCTTTCAATGTAATACTTTATTTTTTTCTTCAGAAGTTTTAAGATACCCACATAAATATTAATATATTGAATATTATTTTTATTTTTTTATGAAATGGTAATTTTATTGTAGGAAACTAAAGAAAAGAATTGGAAAACTTTCGGAGAGAATATAATTATTGATATTATCAAAATTTTTTTGGGTAATGGTATTTAATGATTATTTTGACCTAAAATCTTAGTTTGTGGGGGTAAATTGTATAATTATTGAGGCTTGGGTGGTATTTTCCATAAAAGAAATAAAATACAGGGCTCAAATTAAATTCTTGATTAATTAACCCGAGCGTGACTCCACTCGCTCAACCCTTGTTGTCAATCACATCACACAACCCTACCCCACTACCACAAAGCAGCAGCACTCAGAGTCTCTCTCTCCACCAATCGCTTTCACACTGGCACTCTCTCTCTCTCTCTCTCTCTCTCTCTCTCTCCACTGCATAGAGACTCCGAACTAAATAACGCCACCATCTTCTCAACGTTTTGCTCACTCTGTTTCTCACTGCCCCTATTTTCTCTAACTAAACCACTGCACTCTCTCTCTAACACCACGTTTCTGATACATTCTGATCTGAGTGAAACCCCGATAATGACGGCATCTATATCGTGTAATCGTCGTCTCCGTATCTAGACTCCGTGGGTCGAAGAACAGGCGGCGTGATTCTTTCCCCTACATCATTAACCATCAGATATATTAGCAAGGATGGAAAGGAAACAGGGGTTTTTCTCAGCGCTGAAAGAGGAGGTAGTCCGTGGGTTTTCTCCAGCAAGATCACGGGCCAAGAGTCCGGGTCGGAGCGCCTCGCCAATGTCGAGTCTGTTTCGGAGGAAGAAGGTTAGCACAAGTAACCCTGAGCCGTTTATAGCGAGATCGGGAAGCCTTAGGCCCATGGGGGAGACACTGACGCCGTTGATGGAGGGTCCGGATCCAGATGGAGGGGAAATTGGTGGGTCGAAGCGTGTTGGGTCGGGTCTTGGACAGTGGGTCAGAGGGCAGCTGACCCGGAATACCTCTGTAACGGCTAACGAGATTGGGTGTGAAAACAAGAGGTCTGATCTGAGGCTGCTGCTTGGGGTGATGGGTGCGCCACTCGCGCCTGTACACGTTAGCTCCACTGACCCTTTGCCTCATCTCAGTATCAAGGACACCCCCATTGTATCTCTCTCTATCCATGCCTCTTACTTGTTATACATAAAGTTTCGATAATCATGTGTTTTTGCTATCTGTGCCTTTCCAAAAAAAAATTTCAAACTGATTTTGGGTAGATTATTGATCAGATTATATAGAGTTAATTTTTTTGATACATATGCACAACCTTAATACTATGTTTTCAAGATTTTTTTCTTTGTTTGGTTCATTCTTAATTTGTTGATGAAGAACTGATGTGTACCTGGAATTTAGTTTCAATTTGAATAAATTCTTGTTATCCGTCTCTTGACAGAGACTTGGTATTTGCATACCAATCAACTAATTGATGATTAGTTTATGCTGTTGAAATAATTGGATTTCATTCACATTATTACCCTGCTTTACATGTGTTTTAAGGGAAGAAAGATGCTCAATACTTAGTGATGTTCAAAATTTGCAGGAAACTTCTTCTGCGCAGTACATTCTGCAGCAATATACAGCTGCTTCAGGAGGGCTAAGCGTTCAAAGCTCCATCAAGAATGCGTATGCAATGGGAAAGATGAAGATGATAGCTTCGGAGTTGGAAACAGCAACGAAGTTGGTGAAGAACAGGAATGTTAGTAGAGATGCTGAATCTGGTGGATTTGTCCTATGGCAGATGAATCCTGATATGTGGTACGTCGAGCTTGCAGTTGGTGGGAGCAAAGTTCGCGCCGGCTGCAATGGCAAGCTTGTTTGGAGGCACACACCCTGGCTCGGTGCACACACTGCAAAGGGTCCGGTTAGGCCGCTCAGACGCGCCCTTCAGGTAAATTTGCAACCCAAACTTCATATGAATATGAATAGATAGATGGAGTAGCTAAACTGCTGTTGTATTGTGCTGGTGTTTTTTTGTTTAATGTGCAGGGACTTGATCCAAGAACTACGGCCAGTATGTTTGCAAATGCTGTTTGCATTGGGGAGAAGAACATCAATGGTGATGATTGCTTCATCCTGAAGGTTTCTGCCGATCATCGAACGCTTAAAGCAAGGAGTGAAGGACCAGCTGAGATCATCAGGCATGTCCTGTTCGGCTACTTCAGCCAGAAGACGGGGCTTCTCGTTCAGATGGAGGACTCCCATCTTACTCGTATACAGTCTAATGGAGGAGAAGCTGTGTACTGGGAGACCACCACAAATTCATTTCTAGATGATTATAGACCGGTTGAAGGAATCATGATTGCTCATTCGGGGCATTCAATCGTGACCCTCTTCCGGTTTGGGGAAATGGCAATGAGCCACACAAAAACTCGCATGGAAGAAGCTTGGACCATCGAAGAGGTTGCTTTCAATGTTCCAGGCCTCTCAGTCGATTGTTTCATCCCGCCAGCTGATTTGAGAACGTGTGACGACGAAAGGGCAAAATCATCAACATCAGCCCACCGAGCAAAAGTTGCAGCTCTGGAGAGCAATTATGGATGTAGTGGCATTGATAATGTAGTGTGGAAAGTGGAAATATGACCCAAGTAGAATCAACCTCTAGCAAATGTTTATATGATTAGGGCTGTTTTCTACGTTTACTAACGCCGTAGGAGTAAGGATCGAGTGATTTTATTAGGAGTTCATTCGGCCACCTCCGTCTCCGTCTATATTATAGAGTCGGATCATTCCCAGGTTCCTGCATTTGCTGGTAAGAGAGTTGAGGCAAATGGAGGTTTATTTTTTGTTTACCTCCTCCAATTGATGGAGGAAAGTGAGGTGGTTGTAGGCCAAGTATTTGCAGACTCGTAGCCCTTTTTTCCTTTAATTAGAAGTAGCAACTCATTTCTTGTATAGCAGTTTGGCATTACTGCTGCTATATCTGTTTTGATTATAGTGTTTCACTAATCTTAATTCTAGTCGTATCTACATTTTCTTGTGATTGTTGATCAACTTTCAACAAGTAGCTACCTTAAGAGTATGACATCCCCACTCAATTTTTTTAGGGGCATTTACATATTGGTTCAAAAGTGATCATATTTATAAATTGATTCATAATATTTACACAAAAGTATATTTTTTATCTACATAATCAATTTGTAATTAGTATCAATTTTGTGAGCCATTTTATTATTTTCCCTTTTTTATTTTTTACAGTATACTTATTGGAGACTTGCTCTGCTCATCAAGTGACCGTTTGAAAATAAAATTATTTCTTTCAATTTTATTTTCACACTTATTTTATTTAAATGTTTCAATTTGCACTCGTAAAAATAAAGAATATTTGTATTTTATTATTTAATTTTATATTTATATATTCGTCTTTTTTTTTTGTGCGAAAATAATTTGGAGATGCAAGAAGTATTCTTTCATTATTAAAATAAGGTGGGCCAATGGTTGAATTTGGTAGAGAGTGGTCGTTTCGGTCAAAAGCGTGCCATGTGAGTTATTATCATTTCAACGACTTTTCTTCATCAGTTGTTTTTTCTCAGTAGTGAATCATTGCAAGTGGGAGTTGGTTTGAAATCGGACAGATTGTATTACGTAGCTCGGTGGATATAAAAATTACTCCCCACAATTCCGTAAAAATTTGCATTCTATAAAATAATACAATTTAAAAAAAAAAAATATTTTATATATAAAGTAATGGTATATAAATAAATATATGTATAAACTTGTGAGTAAGCACTTAGATAAAAAAAATATATATATATAAAATAGTGGTATATAAATAAATATGTGTATAAATTTGTGAGTAAGCACGTAGATCAATATTTTTTTTTAGTAATGTGCAAATTTATATGGGACGTTCGAATAAAGAAAATGTACAAATTCCTAAGGGAGAATATGATTGCAGTCATATCTACATATTTATTTCACCATTTTTATATGTATAATAGTTATATCATGAAAATGATATAATGTTAGGATATTCTTTATCACAGTGACAGAAAATATTAAGTTTTATTGGGATGAATAAATTTAAAATTTATTGAACCACTTCCTCTAAATAAATTTACAAATATTTATATTTAAATCATATTTAAAATAAATAGATTTTATTTACCTCTTTTATTTCTTTCTCGCCCTCACTGTTTTTCATTTCTCCTATTTTAATCTCTTTTGAATATTTAAAAATTAATTGTAACGTGTGAATTTTAAATGTGAATTCTAAAATGGAGCATGATTATAAGTCTCAAGTCAACACTGATTCGTATAATTGAAAACATCAATTTACTGTTTTGAATTATACAATATATTATTATTTTAAATAAACACTAAAAAAAAAACAAATTCAACACATAAGGTTCCTCAGTTTATGGACTTAAAAGCCAATACTCCCCCAGTTAAATAAAAGATTTCACAAGAAAAAATATTAAAAAAAATAGTAATAATTGAAAAAAAAATTATGTGTAAACTCAAATGTAATAAAATTTGATGTGAATTTATATATTCTACAGGGGTGAAATTTATGATGGACATTTTATATTATTTTGTGGGTGTGGAATTTTTTTTAAGGTTCAGAATAATTTCTTTAGATATAACAAAATTGAATGGAGTTCATTTTGAAAAGAATTGTTTTTTTGCCGGTTTGGCTGAAGTGTCGATATACGTCACGTTAGGATATTTCTGTTTTTAGGTCTTTTCATTTAAATTTGAGCTGAGGATCTTATAATATACTTCCTTCTTTCACCATAAATAAACTATATATTTTACACGTGATTTAATGCAATATGTAGGAAGATATTATGAGATATTATGATGTTTGTTTTTTAATTTAAAATTATGTATAAAAAGTATACATGTAGTATTTTCATATATAATTTTTAAATTCGTGAACGGATCTCACAATACCTCATAATACGATTGCACATTAAACTACGTACAAAAAAATGCATTTTACGACGGAGGGAGTAATTAAATAAATAATTTCACTGGTGTTTTATTTCGTATAACAAAATGGGTACAAGAATTAATTGGCAGCGGTTTGTTGGGAAGTCTGATTGGTAGTTATTATGATGGCGCACAGACAGGTCAAAATTCCCCATTAATAACAAGATATTAGTATTATTGTTTTGTAATAGTATATATAGTGTCATTGAAATTGAAAGTATGTTTGCACTTTGCAGTTTTGGGTATTATATTGAATTTATTACAAATTACTCATCTCACCGCAACATAATTTTCACTCTCCATTTTAGAATATTTTAATTTTTTTTACACCTTAAAAAATAAATAATTTATATCACAAAAATCAATAAATTACACTTTTTATATTTTACAATTTCACTCACATACTTTACTTTTTTTTCTTGTTCGAAACCCACAAGGTGCGATCAATTCTTGAAATAAGTCAGGTCATATAGAATTTTGCTCTGTCCTGAAATGAGTCCACCGCTAATAGACGACGGGTCATGGATCCTGGCAATTCATGCGTATTGAAGTTGGATACCGAGTAATAAAAAAAACAGTAGTGTTCCATCCGTCTCAGAAGACATTGCATAATTTTTATTTTAGTCTATTTTATAAAAAAGTTTGCATGCCTTTAAACGAAAATTAATTTATTAAACTTCACTTTCATAATACAGTGTAATATCTTGAGTAGGAGAGAGTACATAGTATCACATGCTTCTGCCTATCTTACATGCATAATTTTCTGCTCCTGCATTCCATGAAATTAAATGTAGCCACACACAAAAAAAAAAAAAAGCACCACGACCAGTTAAATTGGATTAATTGCAGGAAAAAAGAAACCCACGGGTTGAAAAAATTGCTCGCAATATTTATGTTTTTGTGACTTAGAAATTGTATGATATTCCCATATAATCTAATACTCCCTCCGTTCCACTATAAGTTACTCATATTGTCATTTTCTTTCATTTTACTATATATTGTTCATTGTTTTTTATCTTTTTTGGAAATCACTATTCACTTTATTATTATTATTTTCACTGCTTTTTATTCTATTTTAATTACTTTTTCACTTTTCTCAATCATATCACTTATATTTTTTCACTTTTTCTATCACATCACTTATACTTTTTCACTTTTACCTTAATTCGTGTGCCCAAAAGTAACGAACAACTTATAGTAGGACGGAGGGAGTAATTAGTTAATTCTTCGATATTTTTTTTTTTTTTGTAAGAGCAAGTTTCATATGTGCATGTGATGTATAATATATTCATTTAACGGTTGATGTTGTTTATATTGAGAAATATGATCTTATTATATTGAAAAATGTAAGTTGATTACAATAAAAATAGATAACGGTATAAATTTTTCAGTATAATTAAATTATGTTTTTCAGTGTAATCTACTCATATTTTTCCAGTATCAACAACTTTAACTCACGTACAAAAATAAATTAACCATATGAGAATTAGTTTTATCCAATAAACCAGTAAAAGAATTTCGTGTAATTTCCAACCAAATTAAAAGAATTTATGTCAAACATTTTCAAAACCACGAGAAGAATTTATTGCAATAAACCCAACTAAAAATGAGGCTGAGACCTGCAGGAAATTAATGTGACAATGTTTTTTTTTTCAAAACGCGATGGAATAATTGCAGTGAGCCACTAAGAACAATAAAAGAACTATCCAGAAACTCCATATGGTGAATAATAGGAAGGATGCCAGGAATTATTATTTTTTTACCCTACATCATATGTTAATATTGTGACCTTTCCAATTTTAGTGGTCTACTTTTTTTTTTCATGTGTTGGAGGTACTATTAGGTGTTATGTGTACTTTTGAAAATAATTGTTTTATTCATATACTTCCTCCGTCCCGATATAAGTTGCTGTTGCTTTTGGGTTACATGGATTAAAATAAAAATGAAAAAATAAAAGTAATGTGATGGAAAAAGTAAAATAGTATAGGTGATGTGATGGAGAAGAGTGAAAAAGTAATGAAAATAATGTAAAAAGTATTGAAAATAATAATAAAAAGTGAATAATAGTTTAAAAAATATATATATATATATATATATATATATAGTGGAACAGACGAAAATAACAAAATGAGCAACTTATAGAGTGACGGATGATATGTTTTAGTCATTTTTATGAGATAGACAGTATGTTTTTCAATGAACGAAATACAAACATGAATAAATTAGCGAAAATGAAGAATAATGAGACTCCACTCAAGGAGGAGTTTTCTTTCTCCTTCCTCGAAAGGAGTGTGTTCCACCGTATGAGGAGAATCTTCTTACAAAGTGTGGATAGAAAGACCAAACCCTAATAACTAAAAATAATCTTAAAAACATCTCAGCCATTTATTTTAGATTTATAGCTACGTAACAATCAGTACAACCTATATTTTACAGTAAAAATCTCATTTTGTCCGTACTTTAATATGACATTGACCTCAAATCACGCCAAATTCACATATTATTTGAAATTTTATGCGTCAAAGATATAAATCTCACAATTTTCTCAAATACCCTTCAATTTATGATAAAAAAAATTAACTGATCACAGCATAAACATAATAAATTGGACGGCTGAATATATATTTTAGAATATATATATATATATATGTGTCAATTTAAATTTCATACTTTTCTTTTTAGGACGTCCCAAAATAAATTTTCATACTCTAAAAAAGAAAACAGCTTGCATTCACAAAGTTAATAAAATAATTATTTTTTATTTAGCTCTCATTTTTTTAATGTGTTACTCATGAAATTTTCTAATTAAATAAAACAGTAATTAACCTTAGATCCTGATGAAATAGAAACCTATATATATAGCAGGGCCAAAAGAGATGGGGGAGAAGCTACTCTAGTTTTGGGAGGTGGGACCATATCATATGCAACGTCAAAACTGGCATATGCCTATCTCTGCTCCATATTCTTTTTTAAACACAACACTCCTCCTAAATTTATGTCTCTATCATGTTAAGTTTTTGCTAACAATTCTCACTTATCAAATCTACTTTTTGTTTTAATATTTAATTTTGCATTCTATAATTATTATTAATATAACTTAATTTGTGAGCCCAATTATATTTTAATGCATCGATTATTATTATTGATAAAATAATATGTCAATTTATTCATTTGTCTTTTTTAATTGGAGAATTGTTAGTAGTATTAAAAAGTAATACTCCCTCTGTCCCACAGGAATTTGCACACTTTCCTTATTCGGATGTCCCATACAAATTTGCACACTACTAAAAAAGAAAACATTGATTTATGTGCACACTCACAAACCTATACATATATTTACACATATGCCACTAATTTATATATAAAACACATTTTCCTTAAAAAATGTACCGTCCCGTAGGGTGCAAATTCCCACGGGACGGAGGGAGTAGTATATTAATAATCTTTACTTTATGAAAGAAAGGTCCTAGCTAGAACAATATTTGGTATTATGACTATAAATTACTCCTACCCACCAAATATATGCATCTTTCTTTGTACGTGGTTTAATGCAATACGTTGGAGTATATTTTGAGGTATTTCGATGTCCGTTTATGAATAAAGTGAATATTTTTTTAAAAACATATATGATGGACTTTCCAAAAATATTAACTTTATCCATAAATGAACCTCATAATATCTTCAAATATCTTTCGATATATTACATTAAACCACGTGTAAAAAAATGTACATATATTTAGTGCATATATATATATGAAATTGGTTCTCTAAATGTGGAATGAGTATCATCAAATGAGTTGTTTATGGTTCTCTAAATGTGGAATGAGTATCATCATATATTAAGACTTGTTATACTTTTTCTGTTTTAGGGTGTAGCTTATTTCCCCAAACTAATAAATATTGTTTTTCTGATAAAAAAATATATAATGAACCCTTTTTAGAGCAAACCCAAGTGAGATCCTAAAACTTATGGTTAAAAATAAAGAATGTAGACTTATAGAGGGGCTAGGATTGCATCTAATGCATTATATGTCAACTCCTTAGTGGTTATTTTCCAAACAATTTCTAACTAACTTAAATTATTTTATCTACATAAAAAGTTAAAACAGAGCACCCATGTGCATGCAGATCATGGCTTTGGAACATTCAAAGTTGTTTATTAATTGGACCTCTAAAGAAATAGTTTGTTTAAGTATTTGCAAATATGATCCTTCAACTTTTCTTTTAAGTTCATTTTAATCCTATCTAACTTTCACTTCGAATTTCTGTTTCTTATTATGCTTCTTGCATTTTGATTCCATTTCTGGCCTTTAACAACTACAAAAATCATATACTCCCTCAATTTCATAGCAACATGCAGGGGAGAAACACATATATTAAGAAAAAAGTAAAGTAAAATAAAAGAAATTGTATTTTGAGGAATAATTTGGTAAAATATTATGTATAAAGTAAAAAAGTTTTTTAGATTGAATGTATGTGGGTCTAAAAAATGAAAAAAATAATGACATTTTGTGTAAATATGTAATATTGTAAGAGTGAAATTTATGAAATTATTTTCTTTTATGGGTTTACAAGTTCTTGTGGAACGTTGAAAAAGGAAAGTCTGCAAGTTTATTTGGGACGGAGGGAGTATATATACTACATACACATATAATTTCAAATTAAAAGAGTGCGAAATATGGAAAAAAAACATGGAATTTTCACAAGTTATTACTAGTAATTAAGAAATAAAAGAGAGGAAAAATGTAATATCCAAATCTGTCGGTGGGGAAAATTAGAGAAAAGAGTATTAAATGATATATGTTGATGTATATGTGATATGCCCCCTCCTTTTCTTCTTGGTCATCACCACATTCAATAGACAACATTGTACCACCTTTCCAATTCACACGTTCTCATTTATTGCATAGTATTTATTACAATTTGCGTTTTGAAAAAAATAAATATATATATATAATAATAAAAATACATATATATATAATGTGATAGAATTATAATAAAATATAATAATGTTTTTAAAAAAATTGATAGTCGCTTATAACAGAGGTATTAGGAGTATCAATTTTTGTCAAAATTTTATTATTTTTTAAAAGTGACAAATTTTTAATTTATAAATGATACATTTTATATTGATCTTATTTAATAAGACTGTTTCACACAAATTCATACTATTAAATATACATTTTCCAAGGCATTTAAGTTCGTTCAAAATATTTTTATATTTCCTCCGTCCCCAAATTTATTCTCATTTGTATGGATACAGGTTTTAAGAAAAATGAGATAAAGTGAGAATATCGTGGAATAATTGTGGAGTCCACCTGAAAATTAAGTTATTGTTTGTAAGTGTGATAATAAAATAATATTTTTAAAAGAGAAATGAGAATAAATTTAAGGAACGGACGAAAATGAAAAGTGAAAATAAATTTAGGGGACGGAGGGAGTAATATATTTTAATTGTATTAGAATTGAAGATTTTGAATTCATATCAGAATATTCCACATAAATTTAAGATTTATTATTTATATCTTAAATTACTTTTATGAGGAATTTAAACTGCAATCATAAAATTTAAAAAGACTTTTAAATATGCTTATAGATTTATTACAAGTTAAGCCCATTATTATGTAGAAAAAAAAGTATTACTTCCTCGTTCCATGATAATTTTTATAGGTGTAAATGACACACGAACAAAAAAAAAAAATGAGTACGTGAGTATAAAGTTAAATAATAAAATAAAAAAGTGAACTTTATTAACTTTTATGAGTGTAAAATATTTCTTTTTTAGATGTGTGAAGATCGAGTTTGGACGTCCAAATAGAGAGTGTGTCGAGTTGAAAGTAAAATACTCCCTCTTTCCCTCTTCAAGTTTCTCATTTATTTTGGTTGCTTTGTTTAAGAAAGTGTATTAATTTATGAATATATGAAGGGTCACATGTTGATTTTTATATAAAAATAAGAAAAAGTTGTAAAAAAGTAATAGAAAGTAGTGAAAAAAAAAATGATTGTTTAAAAAGTATTTATTTATTCATATGGAGTGTTGTTTTTCACTTTTATAAAATAAAAAATTTATTGTGGCAACTTACACCAAAACGAAGAAAGTAATTAATTTTTCCTCTGTTTTGGTAGGGACTTGCAGATAATTAATTTTGTCCAAATTTCATATTATAGTTTTAAATAATCAATTTAGTTATGAGTAAAATATTATTTTCCCCCTGTTTCGGTAGGGGACTTGCATATATCATTCAGCGGATGAGATTGCCTATTCCAATCCATGTTACATCTGCTATTCCACTTACCGGATGATTGCCATGTGTTAAATATATTGCACGGTATATAATTTAGAGGGAATAAATAGTAATTTTAATATTTAACACATGACAATCATCCGGTGAGTGGAATATCAGATGCAACATGAATTGGAATAGGCAATCCGATCTGATCATTCAGGGCTCATTAAATGTGAGTTGTCCAACTCAAATTTTTGTGATCCAAGCAATGGCCTACACAGTAGTTATGATTTGAACTTGGAAAACTTTGATTGATACTAACATACTCTCACAACTATTCTTCTTTACAAAAGTGGTAGGAAATTTAATAAAATTATATTATATTAAAATAATAGATAAATTATGAAAAAAAATAAGAGTATTGTGGTAATGAATTTTTTATTAGTGAGTGTAAATTATTTTCAAATAAGAATGAATTTAAAAAATAATTTAATGGACGAAGTGAGTAATATTTGCATAACACAAACTTCTATACACAAAATTTACAACATTATATTCATTTCGTGATATTAATTATATTCATATATTTATATTTATTATATTTATACATTTATTATTACAAATTTTACAGCAAAGTGACTCTATGGCAAAAATATAATTTGATTAAAAAAAATAAGAGATAAAATGTTGTGCATTTGTGCCACGATGCCATCCCGGATTTATTATTTTGAAGGCCGATTTGCATCTTTTCTTTAGAATTATTAAGACAAACCTCATTTATTACATTTTATGTTAGAGATTCATATTTTTTTATAAGTTGAAATTTTTAGGTGAATCGAAATTTTTTTATGGTATCAAAGTTTAAGTTCATCCAACAATTTGAATTTGATGTCAACTAAAAGTAATTCCATTCATATCAAATTTTCAACTTAAAAAGAAATGTAGAAAAATTCAGTTCTTATTTTGAGGGAGTGTTAAAGAAATTTTATATATTCTATTATTTGTATATGGTTCAAGAGTTTCGTGAAACTTGTTTATAAAATAAGAAATTAATAATATATCATTCTATTGCTATTACAAACTAATATTCATTAAATTTTATACAATGACATCGATATATAAAAAATTTAGGAACAATGGCAAAAATGCCCTAAATGGAGGGGTAATTTCTACTTTGCCCAAGTCCTCAAATTACCTCTTTTTTGCCTTTTCTTGGTATAAATTATTCAATATACCCTTATTACTCGTATTCTCATCATATTTTTATAACAAATTTTAATTTGCTATCCACAAAATTAAACACAATTTCTGTCTAAAAGAATCCAAATACACATATTATACAAAAGTAAAAGTTTTGTAAAAAAAAAATATTTACGATAAATTTATAAAGAAATTATTTTAAAAAATTAATTTTTTTATCATGGGTATAAAAAAATGGGTCAATTGAATTATATCTTAATTGTTATTAAAATTTTCGATTCAATTTTTTGATACTCCTAATAAACTTATTTATTACTTTTAATCAAATATTTAATATTTTAAAATAAATTTATAATAAATTTATCACGAATTATTTTCATATAAAACAACATAACCGACTATACTAACATTACACCCGATTTTCAGAAGCAAATGTAATCTAAGGCAGCAATCCGAGCAAGGCCCAGCCCAAAACAAAGCTAACTGAAATCTTCTGCAATGAGGCTCCACTCTGTAAAAAATAAAATAAGTTTGATATCAGTTGGGGCTGAAATTATATGAAGCCACAAAATATTAAATATTCCCTCCGTCCATTGACTACCTTTTTTTGCACTCGATTTAATACAATATGTGAGAAAATATTATGAGATATTATGAGGTCCGTTTCCAAATTTAAAAATTATATATAAAAAGTATACAAACTAATTTTTCATATACAATTTTTAAATTCGTAAACGGACCTTACAATATCACATAATACTTTTCGACATATTGCATTAAATCACGTGTAAAAAAGGTGGTCCAATTTTCATGGACGGAGATTAATTAATAATTGATTGTAAAAAAAAAGGTGGAAAGAGCAAATCATCACATACGAAAGTAGGTTTTAAAAGCGTTTATTTAAAATCAATTTAGACTCAAACTCGATATATAATTTTAAATGAAAATAAAACTCACAAATTTTTTGACCTCGTGTTACAGTTTGATTTATAGACTAATCAAATTAGGAACACCACAATTTCACAAGGCCAGGATTACTTTCTTTTTTCTTCCCAGCATTCTCAGCTTAATCTATCAATTAGGTTCAAGTTAATTGATTAAAAAAATGCAAAAACTAACGTCATTAATTTAGAGATATTTAACCGAAGTTATAAACTTTTTAAAATATCTTATAAGTTCCCTTAGAATGTTTGGTAAAATAAAATATCTTACAATTTATAAGATCTTAAAATAAACTCTCTAATTTTATAAACTGCAAAAAAATAAGTTAGAATATTCTAACTTATATTTATCACCACCTCCACCTATACCCACCCGGTCACCTCGAATCCCATCACCGCTCCCCAATTTCTCTACCTCTTCTTAAAAATAAAAGTACATTTATTTTATTAAAATTAAAATTTTTAAAAAATTATATTTTTTTCGTTCCACATGAATTTGCACACTTTTCTTATTAGGATGTCTTACACAAATTTGCACACTGCTAAAAATAGAAACATTGATTTGCGTGCATATTAACAAACACACATATATTTACTTATATACCACTACTATATATAAAATATATTTTCCTTAAAAAATGTGCAGTACTGTAAAGTGCAAATTCCTACGAGACAGATGGAGTAATAAATTATTAAATAACATATAAATTATATTAGCAGAACACCTCAATAAATTATAAACTAGAATAATATTCTATAAATTTTTAAAACAACTTATAAAATATTAAAATTTATAAGATATCTAAAATAAGTTTAACCGGACGTGACTTTCGAGCCCCTAAATTTTTACTCAATACAAATTTTTTTTTAAAGATTGTATTTAATTAATGGTATAATATGCTAATTACTGATCGTGTCCTTGATCAGTTCACTCAAATTTAATCAACCATGCAACAGGTAGAGGTAGGCAATGTTTCTAAATACAAACTCTTCAATGAAATTTATTTATATTCATTCTTAATTCACAAGCATGAAACTAATATATATGATATAAAATGATATCACCGAATAAAATAAATGTTATTGGGAATTAATTCCCAAAAAATGCGACTGAAGAAGGAATTCTGTTAAATTAATACACCTGATCTGATAATGAAACAAACGTTGTAATGCACGCATTAGCATTACATAGGTCACAAACAGAATTAATTTCACGTGACCCACTGCACATTCTTCAATTCAACACAGCACATTTGGACTTTTATCCATTAAATTAAATAAAATAATTTAACTTATCTAATGAATACTTTCTTACTTTTTGAATTTATATTAACTCAATTCAACTACTTTATTTATCTTTTATATAAAATTTTACTAAATTATATTTGAACTTTTTTTTTACTTGATTTCATTAATTTTTTACTTAATATGTGTGTTCTTCTTGTGTTCAATTTTTTACGGGACAAGATCGTTATTATAACTCAAAACATATAATATCTGAAATTGGGTTAGACTTTGATCTGAATATGATTGGGCCCTACACCCAAAATGTGGGCCATGTATATGTCGGTAACATGCGGCGTACCTGATCAAAGGCTGATGGGGACGGAGAAATTCCTCGGAAACCCGGCCCCGGAGCTCCGGCGGGAGGAGCTGGAGGGCTCGACAATGACGGAGATGGAACCGGAGAGATAGGTGTGGCCGGCGCCGAAGCGGGAACTGGAGCCGGGGGAGAAGCAAGCGGCGGTGGGATAGGAGATGGCGGAGGACTGGCAGGTGGCGGTGAGCTCACTAGAGGAGGAGTTGCAACCGGGGGAGGTGACACAGGCGTGGCAATGGGAGCCGGCGGCGTCGGTGCAGGTGGAACAGCAATTGGCGGCGGCGATGCGACGGAAGGAGTCGGGGATGATGTCTGAGGTGGCGTAGCGGAGGTTAGGGGAGGAGGAGAGGCGGTTGGGGTGGGCGGAGGAGCTGGGGTAGGCGTGGGTGAACTGACCGGTGACTGCCCGGCGACGACAATGCAAATCAAAGATACGACTACGAGCCGCTTTTGAGCCATAGTGACAGATGGCATTGGCTTAAGCTGCGCCGCGGCGCAATAAAGACTAAGGAGAGAAGGGAGTCTGTGAAGGTTAAGACACGAGGGATTGTGTATATAATTATATTTATTGGTGATGTTTTGGTATTAAAACTTAAAAGTAGTCCGTTTAAAGCTGAAAAAGGAAAGCGTGGAGAAAAGGGAAAGCTGATTCTATTTTATACCGCCAATGAAATATATCCACCAATTTTCCTCTTCATCACTTTTATCCATCATCTTTCATCTTCTACATAAATTGTCAGAATGTAATTCGATATATACAGATATTATGCTTAGGTTATGACCACTCCCTCCGAATTATAAAAAAATTTCTAAAGTTATAAATTTATCTTTTGGATCAGGATTTTATGGGTGGAATAGCTAATTTTGTTCTTACTCGTATAAGCCTTAAACTTAAACTTATATGTATCAAGAATATCGTACAATTCAAGTTCATTTTTGAAAAATTATACAAAATATCACTGAAAAGTTACACATATTATTAAAACGTGTATCTTTAATGGTGTAATTTTTCAGTAATAATTTATGTAAATTTTTAGCAATAAATAATATAACTTTTTAAAAATACACTTGAATTGCACGGTGCACAAGAGACTTGGTGCTCGCGTCAACCTGTTTTGTTCAATTATTGTTCCTTCGAACGGTTTTTTTTATGTGGTAATGGGCCTAATGGGCTTCTTTTAAAGCATTTTATAAAATTAATTAGATACGTCAATTTGCTTTCTAGAAGAATTAAGGTAATTTAGCCAATGCTGATGGAATAAATTCCATAAATTTTTATCTTATTTTTCTAAAATTTGTGTCCAATGGAATAAAATAGCAAAAAACAAAGTAGTGTTTTAAAAAATAGTAGTAGAGTGTTTTAGAGTTAGTTAACGGATCTGGGCCATGGTCCAGAAAAGGGCCCAGCCCATCCAAGAAGTATCCGGATTAGGCGGGTTTCGGTTTTCCATTCAAATTCACACCCAAATTAGAAATTAAGAAACCCTATTGCCTCTTTTTAACTATTATCTTCTCTCTCTCTCACACCGTTTTATTCCACAGTTTCTGAATTCTGCAAATACTCTGCAAGATGGCAGTGTCTTTGGGCTTCTTCTCCAGTGTTTTCCCTCGAGAATCGGTCTCCTTCGTGAAGTCATCTCCCGCCGCCGTCAAGCATGTTCCCGCTAATATTTCAGTCCGCACTGTTACCTTCATGGCGGCTGCGAAGCCGGATACGGAGACCAAGAAGCGTGAGCCGAGGGGAATAATGAAGCCGCGCCGAGTCTCGCCGGAAATGCAGGCGTTCCTGGGTGGCGTTGCTGAAATTCCCCGCACTCAAGCCCTGAAAGAAATTTGGGCACATATTAAACAGCACAATCTTCAGGTACATCCATTTGTCTGGAATTACACCTTTCAGTATCCGACCTTGCTCTATTTCGGCATTAATTTGATCGTTTTGGAAATTTAGTTGGTTGTGTTGTTCTCTTATGATATGGTTTTTTCAAGTGAAATATTTGCTAATGGTTATTCTACAAATTTGTAGCTAAATGTTGCTTTGCCTACCTATCGAGATCCTCATTATAATGTAATAAAGTATGCAGTCATCAGTAATTGGATTAAATTGAGTGCTGCAGATCATTGTTTGATTTGAATATATTTGCTGTAATTTCATATTTTATGAGTATTTGAAATTGTGTCTTTACCAGCTAGCAAGTACATTTAGCTTAAGTAGTACTCAATGGACTAAAGTTGCTTAGAAAAACTTTTGATGTCAACAGAACTCTATATTATGGTTTTATTGCTTGTTCTTTCATGTGTGGACTCTATATAGTCTGTATAATTGCTTATGACATTCCTCCAAGTTCCAACATAAGGCTGACAATCAAACCCCTCTTAATTGGCTGCATTTTTCTGAGATGTTCGTGATGTTATCGAGAGTTATGTAGTTAAGATGTCATGGTTGCGCGTCACATTGTGCTCATTCATGATTTGGTTCGTGTGTTTAAAAACGGGTGCAACTGAGCTGTTGTTTCAGGACCCTGCTGACAAAAAGGTGATCATCTGTGACGAGGAACTCAAGAAGATATTTGCAGGAAGGGAGCGTGTTGGCTTCCTAGAGATTGCTGGTTTGATTAGCCCGCACTTTCTCAAGTGAGCAAAGGAAAGCAGCCACGGACAGGACACAAGTATGGCGTCGCCCCTTTTGTAAATGATCTCTATGTTAGTCGCTTAGTTGACGATATCTAGACTAGATATTTCGCGCTCATCTGCAACAGGATCACTCCCACGAGTAATTTTTGCCCTATCGATCCACTTCTATAATATGCCTTGTAATACTTCCAGTGAACTGCAAATAATATGTTCCCTTCTGGATAGATTCTATTCCAAGTGTATCGTCATTAAACTGAAGAACATGCTACTCTTCTATCGAACACTGTTCTTTCTGGAAAAAAATGGACGGATGTATTCGATTTGAAGGATAAAATTATCTATCTGCTCAAAAAATGCATGTTATAAGCAAATGCACACACACACATCTAAGGCTTTGCTTGTTAAGTACTACTAATAACCATACTTCCAGCTAAATAACGTGAAGACGTGATGAAAAAATGAAAGCTGGCTTATAAAAATTAGATCCTCAGTTTGATAAGAACTGTGATGAGCAAATGAAAGCTCAAGTGATGCCTGAGAAGCTTTATCTAATAGAAAAAATCTGAAAACTCAAATCACATATACTAACAAAGTGGTTTAAAGCATTGAAACACTCCAAGGATGCATAATGGAGAGCGAGTGTCAGAGGCTGGAGAGTAGCTGAGCTAATTCGTCATCGGAAACCTTAACGTGGACGAATGTCCCCGTCGATGCAGCAAGCCTTGCTGCTAGTTGATGCTTACACTGAATTGCCAGGCATTAAACAGGAGTCTTTTAGCATAAATAATATTGCAAAATGCATAACCTTGAAGGAAAACAAAACCAAGGATGTGGGAAGTAAGACTCACACAAAGCTCTTCCCCTCTGTTGACAACATCATAAAAGAATGAATAACAGGAACAATAGTGTTCTGGAAAACATAGGTATTCCTCCTTCTTCCGTGATTCTCCCACAACCTGATCCCCAATAAACAGAATCCCAAGCATTATTTTCTCTCCAATGAACATATATAGGTGAAATTTTATTTGAAAAATCACCAGAAATTATAGCTAAATTGATTTCGCCTTAATCTTCTGCAGATTGAATACCTGAAAAATGGATCGACCGCTGGGCTCACCACAAATCTTCTTGATGCCTCTTTGGTCGAATATCCTCGTCGCTCTCTCGAAATTCTTCCCAAAAATAAAATGCAATCTGTGCAATCAATTGCACCCAAAATATCAATTTTGTTGGGCGAAAAGCTACCCATACAGAAATTAAGTGATTCTGGAAGAGAAATTCTGCGGCAATACTCACATCGAGAGCTGATCATCGGTCACTGTCGAATACCACAGTTCATATGTACCATCGATCAATCGGAGATTTGATAAAGTGGACAAGCAAACATCAGTGCAGGAGCCATTGGAGATAACATTTGAGGGTGAGAAGACGAAGAAACTCGGATTGAAACAGGCGACATACCTGAGTGAGTCGACTCAATCGCCTGCCAAACGGAGTCGGCTACCAAACTAGAAGTGCTCATCCCAAACCCAGTTGAGTTTTGCAACAGGAAAATGTTAGCGCAATGACGCTTTTGACCCCTAAATTCAGTTGACGTTAATTTTTTTTTTTTACCCCTAAATTCAAGTTGTTCTTCACCAAATTCAAACATAAACTCACTCCGATCAGAAATTAAGGTCCAGGACCCCTTCGATCAAGTGTTCCAATTCAAATTCAGACTTTAAAATTTGAAGATCGTTCTATGTTCATAATTCCTATGAGTTTTTTTTAACACCTATTTTTTATTCTATTTTGCATCATTATGAAAATTCCAAAATATTTTTCTTAATAAATGTAAAGCAATTCAATAAAGGCCTTCATATAAAATAGATGAGATGGAATTTATTGTTAGATAGCATGTGTTATACATCAATTTAAGTTCACATTACATAAGATAGATTAGAGTAATTAATCGTGCATGATCAGATTCTCATCGTGTGGTTTATGATCATCAACTCCATCAATGCTCCTCAACCAAAAGGCACACTCAAATGAAGCGGCGTCGTTTGGGACATCCTCCATCACCCTCTCTTGTCCTTTGGGAAAGTATATCCCGGTGCGGTGGTGGGGCACCCAGTAGCTCGCCGTCTCCTCCGGCGGCTGCCGCTTGTCCACCGCCGTCGAGGGTGGCACTTGCAAGTCTTTATTGGTGGTTTTGAATTGATTTGGTCTTGCAAATTTGCTCATGCACCTTAGCCCTGGTCTTCATATATACATATAAGTAGATTAATATTTAAATAAATATTATAAACCTAATTCGTAAATAAAACTAAATATAAGAAAATAAATTAGTTAATTAAAGTCAGAAAGCATACACTGAAAATGGCTTCATAAGCAACATCTTTGTGCTGTGGATTTCTCAGTTTTCAGTGTGTGTAAGTATATATATAGGATAGAACTAGTTAATGCCATTCAAACGAAGGAGAATTAAAGGATTAATTTATAAGCACACGGTGCAACTTTTTTGAAAAACCACACATATTATTACAGAAAATTTACTCTTGTTTATACTGAAAAGTTAAGGTTGGCTTTTTAGTATAAATAAAATTAATTTCTAATAAAAAAAATAAAAAGAAAAATTAAAAATGGACTTAAATTATACTATCTCCGTCCCTGATCATTTTTTCAAAAGATTTGGACGCACGGATTGAAAAAAAAGTATAATATGTGAGTGTAGAGTTAATTAACAAAATATAAAAATGTATTTAATTGACTTTTATGAGTGTAAGATCATTTTATTTTTAAAATAGAAAAATGAATTGAGACGTTCTAAAATAAAAGAAAAAAGAGTTGGACGAATGGAGTATAGTACATCTCATGTACAAAACATACTCCACGATAAATTCGGAAGATTTAGAAAGTGCAAACATCTTTTCTTTCTTTTCACATTCTCTAACATGGTTAGATATGTGGTCTTAAACTCATCGACAACGTTGATAGATTCCCAAAGCGTGTGTTAATGTTTGTAGTACTAGGGTTCCAAAATTGATGTACTATTCTGGTACTCTATCGATCTTGTTCGTAATCATGTAGAATAAATATATTCTTTGTGCATTTTTTTAAGATTTACTATCTTTGATTTTATTTATGTGTCGCAACATCATTTCCTCATCGGTTTTGATCAATTTTAGAAATCGAAATAAAATAATAATTCACATAAATAAAAATATTAGCTCATAAGTTAAGCATTAATAATATTTTTCAACCCAAATTAGCTTGGCCAAAATTTTAAGAATCAAAATTTGCATTGCTTGGAGATTAATTCTTGACGTATTTTGAAACTTGATAAATTAATTTCTACCTACTAACAACTAATATTATCCAAAAAAAAAAATATTTACATCTTACTGTTCACTTAACGCAAGCATCATGTATAAATAAAATAAATTATTACATACAAATCAAAATAATTGAACTTAAATTAGTGAAAAGACATAAAAAAAAGTTCTCATTTTATGGCGTGAAATAAATTAGCTAAATGCACGAACCAGTTATACATGTAACCGGTGCATAATTAATATTACTTAAAAGAATAATACAAACCATTACTTAATAATGACTAGTTATCATTTAGTAAAATAATTTTTACAATTTAAATACATTGAGTCGAATAATACAATTGATATATACAGGTTTGTGAATGTGAATAAAGTAACATGACATAAGAAATGATGGAGCCGATTAGGGAAATCCCTTTTGATTTAACACCTCAAAACGAAAAATATTCTTTTCTTACATGCACACAATAACTTAAATTGTATTAAGAAAAGACAAATTTACCAGTACAAGCTAACTAATTATTATGGTAATATTTGGTTAGATTTCGAAAAAAAAAAAAAAAACCCATGTATACTTTAGAATAATATCAATCTACTCGTCAAAATAAACCAGGTGACTTGGCTCACCTGGTCACCGGGTTACTTACTTGAGTGAGTGATTCGGGTTCAGTTTCTAGACCCTCACTTGAGTGAGTGATCAGGGTTCGATTACCTCTTGGAACGAATAAGAGGGAGATATAAGTTCAACTTGGAGATATTCCTGGAATGTTTGGAGACTTAGTGAACTAGCTTCTAACTACTAACAACTACTCCCTCCGTCCCAACATTTTCTTCATAGGTGGAGTTTCACGCATATTAAGAAAAAGTGAAGTATGTGAGTGTGAAATTAAATAATAAAATATAAAAAATTGTACTTTATTGACTTTTGTGAGTGTGAGTTGTTTTCTTTTTTGGGGTGTGAAGAAAGAGTTGGAACATCCATATAAGGAAAGTGTGAAGTTTATCTTAGGACAGAGGGAGTAACATTTATCGATAATTAAAAAAAATCTATTTGTCAAAGTAAAGATCATACGTAAGCAAACGAATTAAGTAAATTATGAGTAAAATGGGTATTCAATCTTTTACACCAACATCAAAGATAAACAATCACAAGTAACAATTTAGAAGAAGAAGAAGAAGAATCTACTAGGTTATAGAACCAATTGTTTAAAGAATAACATAAAGAAATAAAAAATTTGTTTGAACCCATTTTCACATGTTAATTATAATACCATTAACGATTTTGTCATTTTCTGAGTTACTTCGTATGAAAATTGAATCATTTCTAGTTTTTCATAATTTTTTTGAAAATAATTGTTGAAATCCACGAAGCATTCTTGAAGATGAAATGGACAAATTTCAGAAGCATTTGAAAGATAATTATCTTATTTTCTATTCTCGATCATCTATCTATGATACTTGATTAAAATCTTGAAATTTATATGAATTAAGGGTGCATCATCAATCTCTCATCTCCCCAAATTTGAAATTCTCCATTCTAGAGAAAAACTCATAAATAATTTTAATGATAACCATATATTTTTCACAAAGACATTAGTATTCTATGTTTTTAATATTTTATCCGTCCCACTATAAGTTGCTCATGTTTCAATTTTCGTCTGTCTTATTATATGTTGCTAATTGTTTTTTTATCTTTTTTGAAAACTACTATTCACTTATTTATTACTCCATTATTTTCAATATTTTTTACACTATTTCTATTACTTTTTCACTTTTCTCCATCACATCACTTTTACTTTTTCACTTTTTTCATCACATCACTTATATTTTTTCACTTTTTCCAGCATATCACTTATACTTTTTTATTTATTTTAATTCGTGTGTTCAAAAGCAACGAGCTAACTTATAACGGGATTAAGGGAGTATATTTTTTCTTAAATTGTTGCATTATATAAAGATATACTTAGTGATTTTCTTTTTGAGGTAATATTTAGTGAATTTCTAGAAGTTTTTTAACAACTTTGGTACCAAAAAAAGAACTCGTGTGTGTCTAAAAACTAAAAAGGGAGGCCACTTGCTTCGACACGTGTCAGACATACAGTGGACTCAAAGGTAAAAGGCAAAAGTTCCCCAAAACCTCTTCTAAACCCCTGGTGATTGGCGGAAGAGTTCTCTGGACTCCATGGCCGCCGCCGCCGTCGCATTGAGGAAAAATGGTCTCTTCGGATCGCGCCGTCAACTCCACTGTTTCTGAAGACAAACTTTCTCCAAACACTCCATACCCGAATCCCCGATCGGAGCCCCAAAGGAGATTGGCAATCATGCCGCTCGTCAATCCAAATGGTCTTCTCGTTTTCCCAATTCATTATTACGTAAAAGCAAGGACCTTGATTCTTCAGCTCACAGCGTAGTATCCACAATTTTCTCATCGAATAGATCTTCTTCTTCGAAATTCGGATTGGTGGGTTGGTACTTGGGCATGATCAAGACCCGACCCGTGGTCACCAAAAGCGTGACGTCCGCCTTCATCTACACCGTCGCAGATTTATCCTCTCAGGTAACCCTAAGGGTATGTTTGTTTTGGGACTAGCACGGATGGACGTAGGACTTTGCGATCACGTCTCTACACGAGTTTGGGATGTAACATCCGGATTTCACATCCCAAACTCAATCCATACCTAAAAATACCTATTAAACCTATTATTACTCTTTCCAACACAACACTAATAAAATACCTATTATACCTATTATTATACCTATAATATCAATCATTATCACACTTTGATTTGACATAAAGTAACATCCTATCCTACTAAAATCCCAAAACAAACACACACTTTTACTATTCATCAAGGTTTTCACATCTCAGAATTTCAAAGTCATGACTTCCCACGACCCCCTTAATCCCAAAACAAACGTACCCTAAAGAAGATCAAAGAAAATGCCCCTTTTAAGTTTTCAAGATTCAATTTAAATCAATCTAAGTCAATTTTTGGTGCAGACGATTGCAGGGGAAAGTACAGAACGGTATGATCTGGTGCGAACGCTGCGTATGGCTGGATACGGAATGCTGATAATTGGACCTTCACTGCATTATTGGTTCAATTTTGTTTCCCGAGTTTTTCCTAAGCGCGATCTTTTGTCAACGTTCGCGAAAATGGCATTGGGGCAGGCAGTTTTTGGGCCTGCTGTTACTGTTGTTTTCTTCTCTGTCAATGCTGCTTTGCAAGGTAAATGGTATAACCATCTCTTATTTTCTTGCAAATTTACCAGAATTTCTTGTATTTATTAAACTAAACGTTGTATAAAGAGTGTGTATGACTGTATGCATAATCTGTATATGGGTGCCAAAGAGTAGGATTGATATTTGTAGTCACACATGCTTGATTATATTCAATGAGTTAATGGAACAAATGCTGAGCTTGAAAACTTAGGGGCGAAATGTGGATTTTTCTTTGTGTTTTCACATTATTTTATCATTCTGAAACTTGCAAGAAAACTACCAAAAGGAATGTAGAGAATCCATTTATGGTGAAACTGACCTGTGATGTTCTGGATATGGAACTCGAGAGCTTATGAGACGTTCAATTGAATATTTTCGATCTACATGAGTTGAAAAGAGGATTCCCACTTCTGGGGTTAGTTACTAATAGGCCTTCTGATTATTCAATCCACTGTTGTGCTGATATTAGAGCTATCAGCAGTAATGATGCAGTATGTACTTATTGGGTTTGCTAATTGTTGGACTGATTGTCAGTTAGATTGGATCTTTGATGATATGTGCATCACATGTGTCCTTTTTTAAGGATTGAGAGCAAGATTCAATGGAATCAAGTTCGATCAATCATACCTCATTTCTCTCTTTCACAAGACTGCTATTCTTCCTTGTGTTGTCCTCCAACATAAACTGAATATAAGTGGAGTTTCTAATAAGTTCCACTTGTCAGGTGAAAACGGCTCAGAAATTGTAGGACGGCTGAAACGCGACTTGGTCCCAACTCTGCTTAGTGGCGTAATGTATTGGCCAGTATGCGACTTCATAACATTCAGATTCGTCCCTGTTCATTTACAGGTAATATCTCTTTTCCTCCACCCCAGATTTCATGTCTAAGTCAGTGCTAAACAAGGTTTCATGTTTTTGAGTTTGAAGATAGGCTAACGGTGCTTTTTATGTTTTGCAGCCCCTGATGAGTAACTCATTCGCGTACCTGTGGACAGTTTATCTGACCTACATGGCTAGCTTAGAAAAAGTTACTACCAGTACCTGAGGGATCACTGGCCGATGAATGCACCCCACATCATCATCGTCAACCCTTATCGACCCCCTCAACTTGGCTCGAGGTGTAAAGTTGCAGTGGATCGAATAGGGCTCAGCAAGATTCCTTATTGTTTAGATTCACAAAATCATCGATGGGGTTATGAAGTTGTGTTTGTAAATGCTGGTAGTTTTATTTTTCTCTCTCCGGTTGCCTTGTTCGAACAAATTCTTGCTCTTATGAAAAGCATTGCTTCCAAATTTGGTTATAATGTAGTCACAATTTTTAAGGCTCTACTCTTTCATCACAGCAATTAACTTGGTAAAAGAATGATTGTAATAGATTGGCATGTGGATAATAACGCCAACAAGTTCAGTTATATAACTTATATTGTGGCAGTCATTATCTTGTGTAATAATCAATGTAAAATTCACCTGGGTTCACTATATCACTTCATTTTTTAAGTTTATAACTTGGAGTGGTAGGTGGAAAAGACAAACGTATGTATGCTACCACCTTACTGACAATTTTTTTTTTCTTCCACTGATAACTTACATGCAAGAAATTCAGCAGAAGATACCTGTCGTAAACAAAACAAGAACGGAATGGCAGGCTAGCTTCTACACCAAACCAAACATTATTCAAATAGCACATAAACGTGAAAAAAATGACTCAACTCTGAAGATTCTGTTGTTAAACTATATCTAATTCGACAAAACTGCCTTTACAGATACTCACCCAACGGTTTCGTTTACATGTAACGACTCCGTTTACTGAAAGGAGTAGTTGCAGATCTTCTCGAGCTGTATAGGCCAATCTTGTCCAAGAACAGACGGGTTTGATTCCATTGCAACACGAAAGTCCAACAGACTAATGTAAGTCTGTTGCCTTGGCATTTCAACATAGTGTCCGGGTGATATCTCATTGAATCCAGGTGCTCGTTTACTGTTAAACGGATCTCCACACCACGCTCCACCAATGCCAACACATTGCAATATTATTTTCTTCACATAAACATCCAAACTTTTATTCAACAAGTTAGCGCCATCCGATGAAATTGCAATCCCGTCCTCCCCCAACTTCTCCTGCAAAAGACGAGCTAAAGATTCTGTGTCCGGTAATTCACCTCGGCTTTGGCAAGTCTCCTTGAGACAACGGTTATTCAAAGTAGAGCGGAGACCTCTATGATCACCTTCCATGTTAAGAGAGACGCCAACAGGGGCGGCAACTGAAGTCCACCAATGTGGGCCCCATCTTCCGGCGGATTGTTCAACCTCTTCACCATCTTCCACCATCAAAGGCCTGCCGGAGAAAGAACGCAATTCTGCCCCACTTTGCTGCTCTTGCAACCTTGAAACGGTCTCTTCGTAAGTAATACTCGGACTCTTACCCAACGGGCCAATAGGGCTCTTGCGTTCTTTGGACTTACTCAATGAGGACCTGCATTTTCGAGGAGGCTGAGGGTGTGTGTCTGCACAGAGAGATTGGAGATGACTCCCCATAATTTTTTTGACCTTAACACCGAGGGCTTGAGCTTTTCGAGCTTCCTTTCGTGGGAGCTTAGCATTGTGGATGATGGATCGGATAAGATCATTATGGAGCTTTATATTCTTTCTCCCAATTATTTGTATGCAGCTCTTGTCAAACTCAGTCTTGCTCAGCTTTAAATTAAAAAATCTCTCCAGATGATTGAAGTAGTTATTTGCCTTTTTGGGCCCAATTCTTTGATAAATGGCATCTTTCTTCTGTAGAATGTCCACTCTATTGTCATGATGATCTGCCAACATTTTTAGGTCAATCTGCCAAACATAAAATACATGTACATATCAGATGCCAATTAATATCAACAAATCAATTTTCATCACAAAAACTAACAATTTCCATACAACTTTGCCTTATTAAGATTCAGCTTTTTTCTTCGAGAATTAATAATACTAATTTAAAATCCTACTGCTTAAAACACAACTTTACAACAGATCGTCAACAGCAGAAAATCA
This sequence comes from Prunella vulgaris, assembly GCA_026898435.1. Lineage (NCBI taxonomy): Eukaryota > Viridiplantae > Streptophyta > Magnoliopsida > Lamiales > Lamiaceae > Prunella > Prunella vulgaris. The sequence goes on along the minus strand of JAPKLY010000014.1, from coordinate 709,117 downwards.
ATGGAAAATTCGAAAAAATATTAACAAAACAAAATCAAAAACATCACAGATTGTACAATCAACAAACCTATTCGATAACCAAAATCATCGAACCCATTCGACATCAAACAAAATGACAAAAACACACTCTTACACTCACAAAGAAACCAAATGCAGCACATTAGAGCGATAAAGCTAGTGATTATACAAATTAACAAACAATCGCCGATCATAATCACGACCCACTTCAATGATTCTAAAACGAACAAAAAACCCAATACATAATTGAATTCCCAATTGAAATAGAAATGAAAAAGGAGAGAGAATTGACCTGATTTGAAGAGCAGAGGAGCAGGGGAGGGCTCTTTTTGGGGTTTTTATTTTCCCCCAGTTCGATCAAGAGTATTGAGTGTGTGTTTAGGATTCGAAGACTCCCAGTTAGATTCCAGGTCTAAAGCATGAAATATTTTTGACCAATATTTGTGTGAAAACTGTACAAATTAAAACCTATTTTTTTATTATTATATCTTATTTCGTTATTTCATATCATAAATAATCTCAACTAACTCAGTATTTTTTAAGATAAAGATTAGAGAGACAAAATTAAAGAATGTCAAATAGTCATTAGTAATATTCACACGCGCGGTTTTAGTTACCGAAAACGTTGGTTAAGGACGTGTTTGTCGGCGGAATCTCACATGATATGATAGATTGATGTCAGCCGCTGGATTTATTTTGAAGTGAGATGTTAATTAATTAAAATAAAATAAAATAGTTATCGTCAGGGATGGAAATATCAATATATCTATTTTTTGTAGTAACTGATATCGATACTGGGTAGAAACGATATTTTTATAATATTCATTCTAAAAATAAAAATATTGATAAATATCGGTTTGTAATATCTATATCGTTTATTTTTTTCACAAATTAAACCAAATATTGTTAGATATCGAGAAAATATCGAAAGATATAAAGAAAATATAGATGAATTTCGGGAAAAACTAACAACGGTAAAATTTATTTAAATTCTTTTGTTAAATTTATGTATCAAATATAAACTCTTAAATTTTTTATAATTTTTAAATTTATCGATATTCGATATTGATAGCAATATTTTTAATCTTGGTTATGATTAAGTGAAACAGTTATTAAAGCTTAATGATTTTCAGATAGATATTATATGTCAATGATACGATATATCGATATATAATGATTAAAATATGTATGGTATATCAAATTTGATTGTAGATATGGATATACTTGCTCATTCTTTATTATTTTGCGAGATTTGTTCGTTTTAATTAATCAAGGACCAAGATTGTTTTATATTAAAAAAAAAAATTGTGTATGATACCCTAGATTGACTAAATCAAAAGTAATAGGGTTGTGTGATAATAATTTTAAATAAAAGTAATAAGTCAGTTTTAATAATAAAAAAAAAAGTTATGTAATATCTGTGGTGCACATTGTTAATAATTTTATAATGTTAGTTGTGTCTTATTCATTTATATTACATATTAAATGTATAAATTTTGTATTTTTGGAATTCCGCCCAAAATTTTTACTTTTTGAATTTGGAAAACAATAATGAAGTAACACACACATCCTATAAATGTATTTATACTCAGAAAATAAATAATTCAATATAGAAGTAGAACCTACCACAATAAGATCATCTCTGTTGATGAACATGCAGGAAACTTTAGGATGACAATTTTTGATCTCTATCGAAAAATGATAATCATAAGTTGTACTACTTGTTGAAAAAATAAAAACATAAATTATTTGGATTCTCAACTTTAAAAATTATTAATTCTTGTACTATTAATTAACTAATTCAAATAAATCTATAATCAATTTAAATAGAGTATAAGACACTTAAATGCACACATCATTCTACAAATATCTTTAATTTTAAAAAATAATAATATTGACGTAAGAGTATAACCTACCACAATAGGCTTATCTCTGTTAATGATCATAGGAGAAATTTTGCGATGATAACTTTTAATACGTCATCAGATAATTTAATACCTATACAAAAAATATTTCATCCGTCCCGCTATAAGTTGCTCGTTGCTTTTGAACACACGAATTAAAGTAAATGTGAAAAAGTATAAGTGATGTGATGGAGAAAAGTAAAAAAGTAATGAAAATAGTGTAAAAAGTAGTGAAAATATAATAATAAAAAAGTGAATAATAGTTTACAGAAAAAGTTAAAAAGCAATGAACAACATAGTGGGACGGACGAAAATGACAACATAAGCAACTTATAATGGGACTGAGGGAGTATAAAGAATAAAAATACACATTATTTGGATTCCTAATATTATCATTGAAAAAAAATTATTAGTATAAATTTGTGATTCATGTACTAAAAGTTAATTAATCCAAATAAATATAGAATCAATTTAGATAGGATAACTCAAAAAAATTGAGAAACGCTCAACTTCTCCCATAAAATAATGTCAGTACCCAAAACATAGATTATTGGGATCTCAAAGTTATATATCAGTATATATGTAATTTATATATATAATGTAATTACATAATAAAGTATAAATTTCAGTGTTTTCATAACCAACCGGCGATCAAACCAGATAGAGCAACGGTTCCCGATCCAACAGTTAAAATCATTTTGGCCTATTTCTTTTAATATTATATATGTTACACTACAAAATAAAATAAGTTAAATATTCTAATATAAAATTTTAATAAATTATAACTTACATATTGAAATAAATATAATAGAATCGTAGACAATCAAAATTAAAATATTCAAAATAACTTAAGTTATAATATCTGATTTTAATCCATAACATATTTTATAACTTATGCATAGTAAAGTCTCAAATTAAAATATTACAATGAACATTTAAAATATATAAATTGTAGAATAAATTAATTTTGAGGTTGGGACGTGTCTCAAGATTTAATTTAATAAAAAATAAATTTTAAAAAATTAAAATAAACAAAATGAACTGGTTCAACCTGTTTTTTTTTTTCAGTTTTGACCGGTTTTTACCGATTTTTCTAGTTGAACCGTAAAAACGGTTTTTAAGGGGTAACCGAACCGGTTCTAAAAAACAATGAGCTAATATTATATAATTTATAGCTAATTTTCATTATGCTGAGTTAATTTCTCGATGGTGATATTATTTTCAGGCGCCAAATCTCAATGCAGTAGTAATTAGGATTTTAAATTTAAAGGGAAATTTTTTCAACTCACGTGTGTAATTTTTTCAAAGACATTTTGAGTGAGTTTCTTTACTAAAATAGACTGCTACTAATAACGCGGGCCTAGTACATTTTACGTCTTTTACTAGTGTTGTATTTCCTTGCTAATTGGGCTTGGCCTATTGAGAATGGGTCATCTTGGTTATGAAGGCCAATTAATGAAGGCCCAATATCTAAAAATACAAAAAAAAAGAAAAAAATTGTCACAGCATAATTAGGGCTTATTTTCAACCTCAAAAAAAAAAAATTTATAGATAATTTTTTATTTATTTTTAGTCGGTAAGAGATAACTTTTTTTAAAATCACTATTTAGTTGTGATTGAAAACAGGTACTTAGTAGCTCAGACACAACCAAGAATGAAAATATCGATATCGATGGAAATATCGGTACCCTGAATTTATGGATATATCGGTGAAAATATCGATATCGGTAAAAAATAGAAAATTCACGAAAATTTCATTAAAATGATGGAAATTTAACATGAAATTTTAGACAATATTATTACTAGTCATAATACATTAATTGAACTTAAAATCTCAATAAAATGAGAATCTTACAACAAACATATCAAGAAAACATTCGTAAGAAATATAAAACGATACAATAATTGTTCATAATTATTGAATATTACACAGCTAACACCAAAATTATGTCCTATGAGCCTCAAATGTAAAAGAAAAACTATCTTTGTCTAAGCAATAATGATACCAAGTCCCGAGGATTGAGAATTGAAAAAAAAAAAAAATTATTTCCCGTAATTATGATCGATAAATTACCGAAATTTCCACGATATTTCTCGATAATCTGCACATTTTGAATTACCCTTGACCGATATCGATATAGTAACCGAAATTTCCCGAAATTTCCGATATTTTCCCAAAATTTGACCGAAATTTTGAAAAAATAATCGTTCAAGTGAATTTCCATATCGGTACCCTCAAATTTCCGAAATTTCAAACCGTGGACACAACACAACTCGTGTAAAAACGACTCTCTGATGAACATAAAGAATATCTTTTCATAGTGAGTCGTGAAGATGAGGTCAAATTGAGAAGTATTTCTTCACAGGGCAGATAATACAAACTGTGCAGATGCATGAGGTGTGCCGCAGGAAATGATGAATCAGGAAAGCTTCCAAGATGAAAATAAAGATATCCTCGCATGAAAATATACAAGGGTGCAGCACTCACAACCAATTTTAAACAAATGGATTATATAAATATATCCTCACTAAAATTTTAATCCATCATCCATATCCATGAAAGGGGATAAGAAATGGGTCAACAGAATCCTAAAAAGAAAGCATAGGATAGGATCAGCAATATCTACACATTCTGCGTGTGTTCAACTGCAATTGCTCGATGTGGTGGAGGGTTACCAAATTTCAATATGTAGGCAGTTTCATACGCGGGCCGCAGTGGTGCGATCACTTGAGCATCAAGATAAGCATCGCACGAGAAACACCACACTGAAAGATCGCTGAAATGAGAGGGGATGATCAATAAGCACAACAAATTGAAATGGTCAGCAGTTAAAGGAATATAATAGAATCAAAGAAGAACCTGTAGCTCAGGGCCACACTATGATGATCCTGTTGATAATGCTCAAGCATGTGCTTGTTCACAAAACGGCTGCAGAGGACATCTTTACAGCACAAACATAACCAGTTCTCCTCTGGATGCTCACACCTTGATAACATTATCACAATTAAGTTGGTCCCCAGCTAAGTATTCAAAGTGGATAGATAACTTAGGATAGAGATTTGCTTTACTGATACTGAAAATATATTAACTAACACTGTGAATATGTCGATATGCATGTGAAAACATTGGAAGAAACAAGGGAAATATTCAGATTCAAAATGGCATACATAATGGATATTCTCAATAGAAACACATCCAGTTGAAGATGAGCAAACAAAGCTTGTTTTAAAGCCATGTCAGATCATGTGACATAATTGATCCTCGTAAATTTAGCTTCTAAACACTCTCCTTGTCCTGAATGTTGCCCACCTGAAGAACATTGCTCAAATTCAACAATCATCTCAAGGACTTGAAAAGCTCTAGCTAATCATGACCCTTATCTCGTTTTCTAATACTATGAAAACAATTTGTTATTTATGTTGTAACGAAACTCCACAAATAAGAATTCGACCTACAAAGCCGAGGTTTCCATTACGACTGCAATCAGTAACATAAGACAAATGATTCAGCTGCAACAAGTTTTCTAATATATATACTTTTGGGATCAAATTATCAGTCATTCATCATCAAATAACAAGTAAAAATTCCTGACTACTCAGCTTGATTCTTGTTTTTTCTAAACGACTGCAATCAGTAACATAAGACAAATGATTCAGCTGCAACAAGTTTTCTAATGTATATACTTTTGGGATCAAATTATCAGTCATTCATCATCAAATAACTAGTAAAAATTCCTGACTAATCAGCTTGATTCTTGTTTTTTCCAAACGACTGCAATCAGTAACATAAGACAAATGATTCAGCTGCAACAAGTTTTCTAATGTATATACTTTTTGGATCAAATTATCAGTCATTCAACATCAAATAACTAGTAAAAATTCCTGACTACTCAGATTGATTCTTGTTTTTTCCAATCAACTCAAAGTAAGCTGCTCCGAAAAGAAATTCTGACAGAAAAAATTGTAGAAATACAAAATTAAAATGGCAAACAAACAAGAGCATGGAGACTGATTAGGGGATTAGGGTTCACATAAGAGATTACAGATAGCAGAAAACATGAGGAACCGTTGATTAAATCCTAATCTCAGTATTACTAAGTGACTATCAGCAATTCAATATATTATACTTGTAAAAATCCAGAGACCGGAAGAAGACCTTTTGCAAGTAGCGTCGGGGGTTGGGATGTGTATGAGATCCGACGATAACGAACCCAGATGGTCGCAGTGGGTTCGGGCCTCGACCCAACCCGATTCCGAACCGTCTATCATCAACTCTTCGTCTTCAGCAATGACGTTGAGAGAGGAGGAAGACGAAGGAGCTTTCGCCATCGTTCTGATAGTTCGTGATTATGAAATGCTATATATAGGTCTTAGGGTGTGACTGTGACCCTTGGATTGCCTTATAAAATGTCAGGAAATTTCTCATTTTCTTTTTCTATTTGTTCATAATCTTTTTTTATATTTAAAAATAATTCATACTCACAATAAAAATTTGGGTACAATGTTATCACTTTCCCCTCATTTTATCTATAATTTAAATATAATATTACTTTTTATTAAATCTCGTACCAATTATGATATGGGAAAATAATTCATGGACGGAGGAAGTGCGTTTTATTAGAATATTTTACATAAATGTATTTGTTGATATGGCGAACTAACACTATCGACATGTGAGTAACTGCTCGCTCGCGAGGGGACTATTTAGCTACGCAGCTCGCCCAAGAGAGCTAACCCCTGTCATTACCCGAGCTCGCCCCATGCACCATGCAGGCCTCGCCGAGCCCCATCATCATACAACATCCGTAAGCCATGCAAGGCATTGGAGCTCGCCCCGTATCTCGCCCGAGCCACTGAAGTTCATCTCTGAGCTCGCCCATGAGCTCACCTGTTAGCCATTAGGACCCCGATGGCGCGCTCTTTTTCCCTCCGTCCGGTTTGTCCACAAGGGTGGTTTACGGCGAGGTTTTTAATGAGGCCCATCTAGTCTAAGGCATAGTAGTAGGACGAGGCACAACATAGGTAGCAGTGTAAGGGACCAGGACGAGGGTTACGAACCCTCGTCAACACCGGAAGCCATATAGGCTCGTAAGGTGCCGTCTCACACCCACACACCTATAAATAAGACCTCTCTTATACTATTCACACAATTTCTGACAAAAATTCCAAAAATTAATACAATCCACACTACAATATTTCTCTCTCTAAACTCTCTACTCTCCCTCCTCATATTACATCCAAGAACACAAATTCTTGGATTATTGTTTGGTAGAATTACATGTTAAATTAGCCACATAAACAAATACTGTTAATAAATTCTATCAACAGTATTCACGGTTAAAAAAAAAACTATATTTAGGGTTATTATAATCTAAGCCACAAAATAAAATGATATTAGCATATTGATTCAAAAAAAATAATTATACTTATAAATTGATTCATAATATTTACATAAAAGTATAATTTTTTTCTACACATAATCAATTTATAATTAGTATTAATTTTATAAATTATTTTGTAATTTTTCCTAAAATCAAATACTGTGGAGATATGATTTGAACTCGAGATCTCAAGATTATAAGCCTTGCAAAATACCAAATTGTTCTACCTTGATATACTAAACTATTTTCTACATATATTGATATATCAAGATATTTTCAAGATTCGTTATATACCGATATATATTAAAAATATTTTAATATTTTGGTATGATGGTATATGCTATATCGATAGTTTAATATTAAAATAATAATTTTAAGTTAATTTTATATTAAATAATTAATTAAAATCATACTTCAATTATTTGACCAATATGATCGGTATGAATTTGATAAATATTAAAATATTAATACGGTATGATATATTGAATATTTGAATATTCGGTATGATATAATTTTTGATATACTAAAAAATTTGATATGCTGTCAAATATAAAAATACATGCTTCCTCCGTTAACAAAAAATTGACCACCTTGACAATTCACGGTTATTAAGAAAGTTGATATTGATGGGTAAAAGTGAGTGTATTTGTATAAAAAAATATTTAATTATTAAAAAAATATTTGATGTGATGTGTAAAAGTGAGTATATGTATATAAAAAAATGAAAATAATGATTGTAATTTTTTCATTTTAAGTAAGTAGACCATTTATTGTGGAGTACCGTTTAAAGCAACATAGACCATTTATCGTGGACGGAGGGAGTATAATTTTTTGATTAAGTCTCTTGTGCACCAATTACACGGTGCAACTCTAGTTCATTTTTAAAAAGTTAAATAATTTATAATTGAAAAAGTTAAACAGTTTATTACTGAAAAATGTATCTTTCATAGTTTAACTTTTCAGTAATAAATTGTGTAAATTTTTAGTTATAAATTGTTTAATTTTTAAAAAATAAACTTGAGGTGCATCGTGCATAGAAGACTAATCATAATTTTTTTTATAAAATTGCGATACGGTGGGTGTGCTACGATATGCCACCCTATATTTAACTTTATAATATCAAGCAGCGGATCAACCCAATATTGACGCGGCCCATATCCTGAGGCTGCGCAAAAAGCCCAAGTGAGCATTTTAGGGTTTTTCTAGGCAGCTGCATATAAATATTCAGAACAAACCCTCGAGCCTTCATCTGCGACTAGGGTTTTGAGCAATTTCATCGGCGCCTCCTGATTGAAGCAGAAACTAGAGAGAATGGGGCACTCAAATGTTTGGAACTCTCACCCTAAGAATTATGGCCCTGGATCCCGCACTTGGTACATTCTTTACTCAATCTACATTTAAGTTTTGTATCGCTCTGTGATTTGGCACTTGTTTATATTTTTTTCTTTAATGGATGATTATAATGGTTGACGGCGGTTCTTTTTGGATGATTTCGATTTTGTTCTTTTATGAATGTGTCACTAAGAAACATAAAAAAGTTTTTGGTTCGATTTTCAACTACTCTTCGGCTTCCTCTGTTTTGTATGGATGTTAGATGTCAGGATTGTTGAAATAGGATGCTTTTGTTTAACTGATCTCTTTTATGTATGACGATTGGTTTGCGTGAGATAGTTTGCCGAATTTCATCGCGTTCTTCTTGTTCACTAATTTAAGGGAGAATAACGGTACTCTGATGCTATCTCCGCGTTAGAGTTGTATATGTTTTCATGCACATTACTTTTCTGGTTGATTGAATGAGTTCATATTTATCCTAATGCCATGTTTTGGTAGATTATTTAATTGGTTATTTTGTGATGTGCTATTGTGCATCTGTGTAATGGATATAGAATATATTTGCCGTTGTATGCTATATTGTATCAATCATTATTAGCATCTTTTTCTCCCAGAGATCAAGTTTGGTTGGTATAGTCTGAGTTATATGCATTGAATTGAAATCTAAAGTACTTTAATTGATTAATTGACTGGGTGTGAGTTCGATAACTGTATGCTTCTTCTGTATAAGCTTAAACATGTTTCTTCTTTCTGATGCCTCTCCACTGAAGACATAGGATTAAAAATCACAGCTTGTTTTGAGAGATTGATGTGTTTTCTAAGGCTGTCCAGCTGATCAGGATTATTTAATCACAGTACATTTTTGTGACATTCCTTCAATGTTTTATTTTGACATTCATGCTTATTATCTTCTTTGTTTAATTAGCATCATTTTTCTGTCCTACCTGATTTCATTCACAACTTTCTAATGTATTGGATTTAAATTTCACAGCCGTGTGTGTGGAAACTCGCATGGTCTGATCAGAAAGTATGGTCTGATGTGCTGCAGACAGTGCTTTCACAGCAATGCGAAGGAAATTGGCTTTATCAAGGTAATTTCTGCATAATTTGCCAGTCCTCGTTTCCATGTGCAAGTGCTTATTAATGTACAAGTGCTTTATAGGTGGAGCTAAGTTTTATTGCTTTTGTCTTTGTAGTATCGTTGATGATGTTGATGTTATCTCCACAACTTGCTGCCAATGGGGTCTTTCTCCACAACTTACTGTTGAGGGGCTTTACTTGGTGGGGTTTGTTTTAGTTATTTCTACATTTGACATATGCTGTCATCATTCCGTACAATTTTTCAGTAATGTAGTAATGAGAATGACCGATTTTAATCTAATGTCGGAACATGCAAGTTATTTGTGAACGACAGTATTATAATTTTGTTATACAGTCTTGGTACTTTTTTTCCTTGCATAAACATATTTTGCTTTGTTTCTTGATTTCTTTCCCAATTTAGATGCTACTAAATGAAGTAAGTATATGTTTGTGCACTGGAAATTAAACGTAGTTTATTTTCTTTTAGGATAGCAATTATTGTCACGAAGCTTACAAATATAATGAACTGCTGTTATTATTACTGATCAGGGTGACTTGTTTTGTACTTATATATATACGTATATATAAAATTATTTCTACAATTGCATTATATTATAATTATACTGGCTGAGTAGCATGTGTTATTTTTCTGTTGAAAAGATCGAAAGTAAGTATTTTTGGCCGTAAAGAATAATAAAGTTAGTAATGCGTTGGTTTATTTACTTTTTATTGAGGATGGATAAAAACTATTTTGCCGAGTATAAATGCACAGTTTATTTTATTAAAATCATTTAATCTGAACTGGATTCAAAATTATACGTTGGATTAATTACTAAGAAAAGCAGTAAGTCGGAATCGCTCTTTTCCCGTGAGGTAGGTTCATCGCTCTGGAGTCTCAATTTATTAAAGAAATAATTGAACAGGTTTCAACAACCAAATTTTATATGTGCTTTGTGTTATTATTCATGAAGGACATGCAATTTTCGCATATGGTATTGTCTATTTTGGACCTAATTTATATAAATTTGTATGGTATTGTCTTTTTTGGAACTAATTTGCATTAGATTTGTTTCTTTGACTTTTTTATAAAAGTTTTGTACCAATAAAAATATTAGGGATTATAGTTTTATAAGCCAGATAACTTAGACACCAATTTGATTTTGGTCCCAATCAATTGTTCGTTTTGATTTTGGTCTTATAAATTTAAAAACATTATGAAATTGATCATATTACCTGTGATAGTGAGATGCACAGCCGGTGAATGATTATATAATTATTTGTTTGACTTTTTATTATATGTTTCATAGATGATTGAGTCCTAATATCTGAGGAACAGTATTTATTTAATAATTTCTTATGATTATTTTTAAAAATTTAAAATATAAAAAATTGTTAAAAAAATTAGAATATTTTTAAATTAGATTATATTTTAAAAGTTAATCCGGCAACATGTCTTTTGTTAATAATAATATATAAATAGTAAATTTTAAAATTTTAAATATAAATAGTAAATTTCTAAAAATAGTTTTTGATTAATATTGAGATTATTTTATTTATATATTATTATTAACAAAGCATATATTGCCTGTTTAACTTTTAAATTTGATCTAATTTGAAAATATTCTGATTTTTAAAAAATATTTTTAATTTATAGGATCAAAATCAAAATGAGCAATTAATTGAGATCAAAATCAAATTGGTGTCAAGTTATTGAGTTTATAAAATTATAATTCCAAAATATTAATTCATTTTTAATAGCATCGTGATTCTCTCATTTTATGTGGAATATTATTTGATATCCCAAAAGATTTGTGTGTTAGTCCCAAAAAATTTATGTTGGGCTTCTCCCAAAAGTCTCGTTCCAATGGAAATACATGTTATAATATATGAAAATATATTATTATATTAATGGATATAATATTAGGAATATATCCAGTGGGCTTTAGGCCCACAAGACTTAGGGTTAGGTATCCTTTATATATTGTATCTTCCCTATGTATTCTCTACATTCTACACATTCATTGTAACGGCAGTTCTTATTAGTATAATCTCCTGGCTTGGTCGCCCCCAGACGTAGTCACGCTGTGACGAACTGGGTCATCAAACTCCGTGTCATTTACTTTTATGCTTGCGTTTTTCTCTCGATTACAACACGTTATCAGCACGAGTCTCTACGAGCATTAAGGATTCACGAGAGGATTGCTCAAGCTGTCTTCTGGATCAAATCAACAGGATTAATTTTAATTAGTTGCTGAAACCGTAAGTTTCTGATTTAATTTTATCTGAAAATTTTGTATGTATATTTGTGGATATTTGGAATCCTGCGTATACAATATGATGTATATGTATATGTGTGAATATGTTTTATATCTATGCTCCATGAGAAATCCATGTATAACCGTATACATATATGATTCAAATGAAAATATACACTGTTAGCTTTTAATATAGATTTTATATGATACATGAACAAATATGTTTCTGTATGCTGACATAAACTGTGTAAATTTGATTCATATTATTGCATTTTATCTCTGAAATCTGTTATGAAAAATCATATGCACGTATGTATACATTCATGTTTTGGATGATGATTATACGAGTTTTTGGAATTGATGAACATTCCTGAAACCATATTTCAGAAATACCACAAAAACAAAACAAAACCCAGAAACGAAACTGAAATCTGAAACCAGAAACAATTCAATTTCTTGTTTCCGAAACAGAGTATAAGGTATCGATTATCAACAATTCACAAACCCAGATTTTCTGGAAACCAAATCGAACACAGCTTCGAAACCCAGAAACCAGATTTGCTCTCAATTGATTTCCTGATTCTTCAATCAAAATCGATTTCAATCGAAATCAATAACATTTTTTTTGCGAAATCGAAGCCCTACCTACGGCGAGACCGTGACGGCCCCTGAAGTGGCTGTACGCAACGGCGGTTCACACCTACGGGCGACGCGCGACAGCGCGTGACGCCTGACGCTCCCGATGCCCCACGATACGTGAGTGGCGTGAACGCCGTGATACGCGAGCGACGTCAATGTCGGGCCCGCGACGACGCTGGGCTCCGTGACGTCTCCTCCTTGCGAGCGCCGGCGACGGCACGCCACGACGGCGCCTCTGGCGCGACGCAGCGATGGCACCCGCACGAGCCCGCGCCAACAGCCATATGTGACGGCGGCGATTCCTCGCCGGCCGATGGCGCTGCACGCACGGCACTGCGCGTATAGCGACACCGCGTGACGCTTGACGGGCACGGCAGCGAACGGACGCGACGAGCCATCGCACTACTTCCACGAACGCGATTTTCTCGCGAGCGACCCCGAAAAATTTGGCATTAGACCAAGTCTGTTTTTGGGCCATTTTTAAGAACCGAAACCCCTGTTATGATGCGAATGGGCTACGTCTGTATTTGGGCCATTTTGTTAGAAATGGGCCTGATTAATTATTTGGGCATGTTTTAAAATTTTTATGGGCCTCCCTTATTCTGGACCCATTTAATCTGAATATTATTCTTGGGCCTTACAATATTTCATGAACTTGTTTTAATTCAAATGGGCCGACTAATCCTGGGGCTTCATTAATAATTTTTTTTATTTATTAATAATAATAAAACATTTACTTGGGCCAATTTTTTTTATTTTATTGGGCATTTTATTTAGTTGATCCTAATTAATTTGGATCCTAACAATTATTTTTGGGCCCGATGTCCCATTAATAAAAGTCTCTCACAAGTCATACACCCAATCCTTTATTTATACCCCCTATAATTAATAATTAATTTTTGTCTTAGCAATTTTTTATTAATTGAGCCTTAATTATTAAATGCTACAAACAAATAAATTTTAATAAATTTTCATTTATTAATTTTTGTAGCAAAAACATGTCAAATATCACTAATCATGAATTCGATAAATTGGCACTTGATTGCCATAACTTCTTGACATGGGCTCTTAACGTTGAAATCCACCTAGCTTCAAAAGACTTATCCGACACCACCACACAAGGGTGGAAATCCACTCCTGCCCAAAAGGCACTAGCTCTAATTTTCTTAAGACATAATCTTCACAAAGATCTTAAGAACGAATACCTCACTGAAAAAGATCCATTGACGTTGTGGAAATCCCTCCAGGATCGATTCCAACAACAACAAAATGTGATCCTCCCAGAAACCAGACATGAATGGATAACACTTCGTTTTCCAAAACTTCAAGTCTGTGACGGAGTACAACTCCGCCCTACATCGCATAGTTTCGCAGCTCAAGCTGTGCGGTGAACCGATCCCTGATTATCAGTTAATTGAAAAACTCTTTCCACTTTCCACGCTATTAATCTTGTACTCCAGCTGCAGTACATGGCCACAGAGTATCAATCACACTCCGAGCTCATTTCCTGCACTCTTAGTTGCAAAAAAGCACAACCAATTGTTGATGAAAAATCACAATACTAGACCGGTTGGCTCACAAGCTGTGCCTGAAGCACATGCTACTCGGAGGAACTCTAGAGGCCGTACACGTGGGAAAGGAAATGAGGCGAGTGGGGGACGCGGATCGACCCGAAGTCGAGGCCGTGGTAGGGGAAGAGGTAGAGGTAGAGGTCGCAACAATGCACAATCTAGTGCAACTGATAATAATGCACCTCAAGATAAACCATCGAGCTCACGTGCACAAAAACAAACAACTCTGTCACAAGTGTGGATGCGACGACCATTGGTCTCGCCAGTGTCGAACTCCAAAACATTTGGTGGAGGCGTATCAACGTATGCTAAAAGACAAAAATGGGAAGGCTCATCACGGTGGGACACACCACACCGACCTGCCCAAAGCAGGCTTTGTCATAGACAAAGGATGACCTCTTGGGTGAACATATGACTATTGACTACAAAATTTAATACGTTTTTGAGAAAGTAGGACCTAAGTGATCCCTTGTGCGGCTGATCAATCAGCGTCTGTAATCTTGGCTCTCCTTAGCATTCCTCATATCTAAACGTATCCAAACATACACTTAAGTGCTTATGGAGATTAATGTTTTGTGCTTAGTAGATAGTGCTACTGCACATATTATCTTAAAAGATAGACAATTTTTCCAAACATTAACCGAAAAGAAAGGAAGTGTCACTACTATTTCCGACGACGACATACAAATCGTTGGCTCCGGAAGAGCCTCGATCATTCTACCTATGGGTACCGAATTAATAATCGAAAATGCTTTATTGTTTTCACAATCAAAGCGTACCCTCCTCAGTTTCAAAGACATTCGACTGAATGGCTATCACATTGAAACAAATACTGAGGACAATAGTGAATATATGTTGATGACTCACTATTTGAATTGTTGTAAACACATCGTCGAAAAACTTCCATCTTTCTCGTCTGGTTTGTATTATACATACATCAGACCCTCAAATCTCCATATAGCTCTTAATATAAAATTTAATGATCCAAACTCTTTCAAACTATGGCATGAGCGGTTAAAACATCCAGAACAATCCATGATGCGTCGGATTCTATGTAATTCATCTGGCCATAACATAACACACAACAGAATCCCTTCTGTTAATGAATACATATGTGATGCGTGCACAATGGGTAAGCTCATAATTCGTCCTTCTAGTAGTAAAGTAAGAACTGGATCTCCTAAATTCCTTGAACGGATTCAAGGAGATATTTGTGGACCGATACACCCAGCATCTGGACCATTTCAGTACTTTATGGTCCTAATACATGCATCCACTCGGTGGACTTATGTCACCATGCTATCCACTCGCAATACTGCTTTTGCAAAGCTTATTGCTCAGATTATCCTGTTGATATCACAATTCCCAGATCATCCAATCAAATCCATACGCATGGACAATGCCGGTGAATTCACCTATAAGGCATTTGATGATTGTTGCTTGGCATTGGGAATCAAAGTGGAGCATTCGGTCCCTCATGTTCATACTCAAAATGGTCCAGCTGAATCATTAATTAGACGTCTTAAATTAATCGCTAGACCGCTACTATAAAAAACGAACTTACCTGTTTCATGTTGGGGGCATGCAATCTTACATGCATCATCACTAATTCAATTCCGACCAACTGCATATCATGAATATTCCCCTATTCAACTCGTGCGTGGAAATGAACCTAACATTTCCCATCTGCGAACATTCGATTGTGCAGTGTATGTTCCAATACCACCACCTAAGCGAACATCTATGGGCCCACAAAGGAAACTCGGTATTTACATCGGTTTTGTATCTCCCACAATACTTAAATACCTCGAGCCTTTAACTGGGGATCAGTTTATAGCCCGTTTCGCTGACTGCACATTCGACGAAGATCTATTTCCGGCCTTAGGGGGAGAGAAAAATACCACAATTAATAAATGCCGTGAAATTACTTGGAACACAAAAGATCTTCAATTCTTAGACCCACGCACAAATCAAACTTGAACCAGAAGTTCAAAAGAAAATAAACTTGCAATAATCAGCAAGTAATCTGCCAGATGCATTATCAAATGCATTACTGATTATAAATGAAGTGACTGTGAATAGTTAAGGATGCCCCTATACGCCAGAAGCGTAATGAACCTCCTTACACAAAACCATGGTATATTAATGCTAATAATATATTCAGTCACTCATGAAATCTCCTGAAGAGATTCGTCCTGAAGACGAGAAATCCTAGTAAAAAGCACGTGCACATAGCAATCAAAATACTAGGATGCGGAACACCCAGATCAAATGGGAAATGATCAAGATCTGGTTTACATGAATCTTAATAAACACAGGAGACAAACATATCACTGTTGTCGACAACATATTCGTACCCATAGTTGCTCTTTCTAAAATCTGGTACCAGTATCTAAATTTGATTAGATGCAATAGAAAGAAGCAAATATGGAAGAGCTAGACTCGCAAAATAAACTGTTTTGTTCTATCGTACATACCCCCTAAATATTTTATCCCTGAAGGATATAAATGGGTATTAATACGAAACAAAATGAAGTTGAGAGATACAAAGCGAGATTAACAGCTTAAGGGTTTTTCGCAGTGACCCATTATTGAGTTTGATGTGATCAAACAAATTCTCCTGTTGTGAATATTATAAAGTTCCGCCATATATCATTGGCAGTTAAACGCAGTTAATGAACATAATTACCGCATATTTATACAGATCATTAGATTCTGACATCTATATGAAAATCCCTGATGGATTAACTATTCCCCAAATGAGGAATAACGAACATCGTAGTATGTTCAGCATTAAATTGCAACGCTCGTTATATGACTTAAAACAGTCAGGTCGTATGTGGTATAATCGACTAAGCGAATTCCTCCTGAAGAAGGAATACATAAATAACGAGTCTTTTCCTTGTGTCTTTACTAAGAAATCCCTTAATGGTTTTTGCATCATCTCGGTGTATGTGGATGATCTAAACATTATCGGAACAAGGAAAGAGATTGAAGAAGCAAGTTCAATCTTAAAAACTGAATTTGAAATGAAAACTTTGGGTAAAACCAAGTTCTGTCTCGGCCTGCAGATCGAGCATTTCCCTGAAGGAATACTGATACACTAATCAGCTTACCTAAAGAAAGTGTTGGAGAGATTCCATATGGATAAATCTCATCCTTCAAGCACTCCAATGGCTGTCTGTTCCCTTGATTTGGAAAAGGACCCATTCAGACCTAAAGAAGATACCGAAGAGCTATTGGAACCTGAAGTTCCATATCTAAGTGCAATTGGTGCACTGCTCTATCTTGCAAACTGCACTAGGCCCGATATTGCCTTTGCAGTCAATCTACTTGCAAGGTTCAGTGTCTCCCCTACAAGGAGACATTGGAATGGTGTGAAACACATCTTACGATATCTTCAAGGTTCTCAAGATCTTGGCCTTTTCTGTCAAAGAAACCAAGACAAAACACTTATAGGTTATGCTGATGCTGGTTATCTATCTGATCCCCATAATATAAAATCGCAAACGGGTTATGTTTTCCTCTGTGGTGGAACAGTCATTTCATGGAGATCTGTCAAACAAACTTTGGTGACCACATCGTCAAACCACTCAGAGATCATAGCTCTGTACGAAACTGCACGAGAATGTGTGTGGTTAAAGTCCCTTATAAAACACATTCACGATTCGTGTGGTATCCCTTCTGTTGACTTAAGTCCTTCAATTATCTACGAAGATAATGCTGCATGTATTGCACAAATGAGCAACGGCTATGTCAAAGGGAACTTGACGAAACATATATCCCCAAAAATTCTTTTATCCTCACGAACTCCAGAAGAGTGGTGAGATCACGATAAAACAAGTACGCTTAAGTGACAATCTAGCTGATTTGCTCACTAAATCCCTTCCTACTTCGACTTTTGAAAAGTGCATACATGGAATCGGGATGCGTCGACTTGGAAGGTTGTTATCTTCAGGGGGAGTAACAAATGTTAAACAATCCTGATGATTGTATCCTCGAGGCCATTTGTAATACTCCACTTGGTAGCACTTGCATTCTTCCTTGTCATATTATATCCAAGGGGGAGTGTTATAATATATGAAAATATATTATTATATTAATGGATATAATATTAGGAATATATCCAGTGGGCTTTAGGCCCACAAGACTTAGGGTTAGGTATCCTTTATATATTGTATCTTCCCTATGTATTCTCTACATTCTACACATTCATTGTAACGGCAGTTCTTATTAGTATAATCTCCTGGCTTGGTCGCCCCCAGACGTAGTCACGCTGTGACGAACTGGGTCATCAAACTCCGTGTCATTTACTTTTATGCTTGCGTTTTTCTCTCGATTACAACAATACATACTTTACGTATCCCATAATCCTACCATATTATTTTAATGTGTGGCATAATTTTGTACTAGAATAATCACATATTACTATTACTATAAAAATAATGCATTATTATCAAACATATTTAAATATTTTATATAATAATGTAAATATAAGTTAAAAAATAGAGTTATTTTTTGCAAATCGTACTTATTTAAAAATAATGTATTATTTTTATGTCATTTCGTTACTGGCCCTTTAGAGCATTCCCAATGCTACAACTCAAATTTAAACTCAAATACACCTATTTGCCACTAAATTTGCCACCAACAGTAAAATCACCTCCAATCATAAAACTCAAATCTTAATTCAATGGGAATATTCTTTTAAAATATTCTTACTTTAATACAATTTATTTTTTATTTTATTATTATTTACATATAATTAATTTTATAATTTGATATTCATACAAAAATAATTAAATAACAATGATTCAGTGATATAAAAAAAATCAATAACATAATTAATCACATTACATATTAATATAGAAAAATTACACATCTAATAAAACATAATGCAAATTTAAAAATATTACAAGATAATGCAAATAATATAAATTACGTATTGGAATTATTTTAAAATCTCGAATTTGAATTATTTGCCCACTGTATTTTTCTAAAATACAATAATTATTTATATTTTAATATTTAATTTTTATATCACATAATATAATAAATAAATTTAATTCAATACATAATTGTAGTACATAATATTACATTTACCTAATTAATTGATCACATAAAAAATAATTAAATAAATTGTTATATAATATAGTAAAATGATAAAAAAAATTAAAAAAAAAAGAAAAAGTTTGCGTTAATGAACAGTGTGTGGCAAATTTGCCACACACTGTTCAACAATGACAAATTAAGTTATATTTTGCGTCTGCATTGGGGTGACTTTCAGACGCAAATTTGTGTTTGCGTTGCAAAAAGAGGCCGCCTTGGGAATGCCCTTAATACCTCAACCTTTTGTGCACATTTCTTTTTATGATTTCAATTAAATTTACGTCTCAATTATGTTTATCTACACGTTTCAATTATAATAGTCAACACTTTTCACTATTGTATCCAATTATACGGTTTAGTTGATGCACAACAGACCATCTCGTTATCTAAAATCGATTCGTTTATGCACTTAATCTCGATTGTTATATTAGTTGTTGATTTTAAGAAATAGTGAATTCGAAGATAAGAAGATATAATAATTGTGATATCATGACTCTTAAGCGGGTAACTAATTACTTATATATCAATTATCAAACATGAGGGAATGATGGATGTATTACTTTTGAACTGATTGCACTTAAAAAGATTGTACTTTAAGTCACATGAGTTGATGCCTATTGCCTTCTACTTTCGAACCACCAATATTCTGTTAATCAGTCCTTTCTATATTAAGTAATAACAAAAGTAGGGGTCTACCTCTTAATTACTTTTTCTAACTTCTAATGATTTCCTTCTTTCATTTTTCAAAAAATAAAAATACATTTCCTAAACCATTTTGATTGTTCCCGTGTCAACATGTTTATGTAATGCCCCGTCCGTACCGGTATAAATTGCTCGTTACGAATTAAGGTAAAAGTGAAAAAGTATAAATGATGTGATGAAAAAAAATGAAAAAGTATAAGTGATGTGATGAAAAAAGTAAAAAATTAAAATAGAATAATAAAGTTAATAAAAAAAAATATATAGTCGAATATATAGTTGAATGGACGAAAATGACAAAATGAGCAAGAGAATTACTTATATACATATCATTCTAAATGGTGTCACACAGTACTGTAGTATGATATTTTTTCATCCCCAAATAAGTATGTTATTTATTTAGAATTTGTGTTCCTATTTAAATGTATTATTTAAAAAATAAAATAATTTTATATTATTAAAATATACCATACAAACATTTTAAAATTACATTACATACCATTAATTCTATCAAACTAATTCAGGAGTCGTTTGGTATAATGGTAAGGATTGGAAAGGATATGGAATGAAAATCATAGTTCTCTTATAGCTGAACTATGATTGATTCCTTAGTTTTTAGAAATCAAAATCATAGTAGAGTCATTCCAAAATCTAAACACACACTATGATTGATTATCATTACCTACCTCCAAAAGTTTCCAACCAAACATCCCCTATTTTCACATTAAAATTTATGTACGGATCATTCTATACACTTAAAATCTATTCAATTAAATATGATGCTACTCCACCATCTCACAAAATAGTAATGTTTAGAATTTACATATACCAATATAAATAGAGGCATTTTGAACATTCCTATATTTTAAATACATAAAAACTTATAATTTGGAACAAATAAAAAAATAATTTATTATTTTGGAATATAGGGCATAGTAATAATTCTTACATTAAACTTTGGAGTAGGTATTATGTGAGTAATACTTACGGAAATAATTTCGTAAACGACATATTTTATTTCACGCAGTAACACACATTTCGGTGTGTAGTGTTAGTTCATATGCAGTGTAGTGTTAGTTCATATGCAGTGTGGTGTTAGTTCATATACAATATGATTTTAGTTCATTCACTGTGACATACAACGTGTGGTGTTAATTCATCTATAGTGTGGTGTTAGTTTATATACATTGTTGTGTTAGTTCATATACAGTATTTTATGTCATTTATCTCTAAAAAAATCAAATATCAAAATACTTAAAATAAATTGTTGTTCACCATAAAATTTACTGTGTGTATCATTCACATAATACTTTGCCTAAACATTGTGCAAACGATAAATATTTCACCAATTTAAAAATGGAGGGAGTATTACACACTTAATGTAGAACAATTATTTATAAATTTTTTTAAGCAAATGGCATAGTATTCCAACATTAATATATAAAAATTAGTAGTTTATATTGATATTAAATTCTACCAAAACTATTAATATTTCTGTTTGTTGATAAGTCATTTACCTAAAATAACTATACTCAACATTGACAATTTGTCGCAGGCACCGATTTATTTTAAATCTATATTTCTCTCAGTGAATTAGTAAGATATTTTCAGTGTCAGGGTATCCTAAGTTTTGTAATGTCAGTAATTTTTTTTTAATGTTTATTAAAAAAAAAAAAGGATGCTGCCTGAAGCCCTGGATGAGTTTTCGAATTAGAGAGAAAAAAAATATCCTAGAAAATACACAATTTTCCCAACAAGAATTTCCGTCAGCGCGTTAAAAATAATTGAAAAAATATAAAATAGTTTAAAAATAATATTAATTATAAATTAGTTCCGTACAAATAAAAAAATATGTTTTTATACATAGAAAGAGTATATGTCTATGTAAATATTTTGAATAAATTTATAATTATAATTATTTTATTGGATCAATATATAAATGTTTCAAAATAATACGTGAAGGGTGGTGACTGATTTTTTCTTCAATTAATTTCTTTTTAAATAAAAAAGGTAAAAAGCCTCCACAAAAAGAGTTAAAAGGGGTAATAGTAATACAAACACACGTGCATAGCCATGCTTGGATGTCTGTATCTATATCATTCATTGTAATTGTGTCTGTATCTATAGACAAGAGTGGGCGTTATTATACACCAGGACAAATAATTGACCAGGTTTCTATAAATATAAATTTCTCATCTTTTATTCTATTTTATTTTTATTCCAGGAATAAACTTATTTAATATAACTGGCCGTTGTTTTTATCTTTTATTCTATTTTTTTTTTTTCCAGGAAAAAACTTATTTAATATATCTGGCTGTTGTTTTGCCATGCATGACAATGAAATGTGTGTCTGATACTCCTTCTGTCTCAAGATAAACTTCACGTTCCAACTCTTTCTTCATATCCTAAAAAAGAAAATTCACACTCACAAAAGTCAATAAAGTATACTTTTTTATATTTTATTATTTAACTTCACACTCACATAATCACATACTTAATATGCGTGAAACTCCACCTATGAAAAAAATATTGGGACAGAGGGAGTATTATGTGCATTAATATACATAAAAATAGAATTTGTGTGTAATAATTTGACACAATTTAGGGGGCGCTTGTTTCAAATTCTTCAATGGTAATGAGAATGAAATTTCATTTTTCTTTTTTGCCCTACATATGTTGAATGTGTGTTTGTATTTATGGCGATTATATCAATAGTGTTGTGCTCCAATTTTGGAAAAAAGTGGACAAAAAACAAAGATGTTGGTTGTGATATTGGGGATTGATTGAGAAGGATGATTACAAGGTGAAGAGGGGTAATCAAATGGGGGTGTTAATTACCTTATTTAGGAAGAAAAATAATGTTATGTATCTCATTTGTTCTAATTTGCTACTATAATTACTACAATTATATCTCAATTCTCATTACCATTAAAGAATTTTCATACCAAGTGCCCCTTGAATTACTAACAATTGAATAAATTGGATAGGATCACAATTGGAATCAACATTATTATACACTTGTCCTAATACGTTGGCTAGTTATGTTTCACATTTTAAGGAGTGAAATTTATGCAAATTAATAAAAACATGGCACTCCATCCTGTCCCAATAAATTTGTCTGGAGGATTGAACCATGTTTTAAGAAAAAATAAGTAAATTAATGCGTATCGTAGAATATTGTGGGCTTAATTTTTAGTAAAAAAATTTATTTGTGAGTGTAAAAATAAGTATTTTTGTAAAAAAAAAAAAAGGAGATAGAAGGAGTGCTATTTTTCATATGAGCTTATTAAAATTATTATCGATTTTGCTTTGGCTAATCTTAGTAAGGCAAGTCAAATATGGAATTTCTAATGTTGGAGAAGTTATTTAGAGCACACATCCTTAATGACATTTACAAATATATTTGATGCATGTGTGTTTAGAGCTGTTATACGAGCCACACAAGTCCGAATAGTGCGGCCCGGCTTGGCTTGTTAAGCAAACAAGTATTTTTTTAACTCGGTTCGGCTCGTTTAACACATCGAGCCGAGTCGAGCTGAGCTCACGAGCAACTCGTTTATCTTAACAACAATAAAGATAAAACTATCACCAATTCATCAGTACGAGTGATTTGAGAATATGTGTTGTATTATTATGTAAAATGTTATTATTTTTATATCTTAAATTATACAATATTTATAAAATAACCTCTATTTTTTTAACCTACCGAGCAGCTCACGAGCCTACCGAGTCAAACTCGTTAAGTAAACGAGTATTTTTTTTAACTCGGCTCGACTCGACTCGTTTAACACATCGAGTCGAGCCTTAACGAGCCGAGCTCAGGAGCAGCTCGTTTATTTTAACAAATTTTAACCGTGTTTGGTTAAATTGAATGAGATAGTGTGTATATCAAATTTTGGGATAAATTTATTTAATGTTTTTAACCTTAAAAACTGAGATCCAGAGTCTGAAATCACCTAACTATATAGGTGACAATGAAACTACCATTAATTATATAAAGTTCATCAGGAAAACGAGTCATGCAAATAGTATTTAATTAGTTAGATTAAAAAAATGTGCAGACTTTAATAAATAAAAAAACCCCATTGATTAAAAGCGACAAGGGAGAAAAGGAAGAATTTGATTTTTGTGATACATACGTTTTTTATTTACCTCTCAAAATTATCTGAAAAATAAATGTCAATTGTATTAATCTACCTGATTTGTCTTTCCTAAATTTGATTACTACGCAATTAAATTTGTTTGATTGTAACCTAATTCTGGGTGCACGATGCAATCAAATCAACTGATTGAAATGTACGAGTTGATTACATTGAAGAGTTATATTAAAATTTAATAACAATGTAAACTTTTTAGTTTAATTAATCCATATTTTTTAGTGATATCAACCATACTTTTTAGTATAAATAATCTCAACTGTTGAGTGAACGCACAGTGCACCACAATTATATATAAGAACTTCGCCACACTTCTTAATTATTTTTTTATCATGCGATTAATAGACTGCTGAAAACTTAACACAATCAACCTTCTAAGAAAATTTTATATTTAAATCTAAAGCCCAAAAATAATTTAAACTTTAAAAATTAAAATAACATTTAGAAAATTACTTTATTTGTATTTTATTTAAAAATCTGTATCAAATGAAAAAAGTAAGTATTTTATAATATAAATTAATAGAAAAAAGTAAAACTAAACATAAACCAGAATAATGTAATAAATTTTCTTTCAAAAGATACTTTATAAATAATTTATAAAATAAAAAATCAAATAGATTAGTGGAAATTATATTTAATTAAATGTTCTTTTACAACTTGAAATTCATATGATTTGGACACTAAACCAATTAAAAGTTGGTATTTAGTCAAATATCGAGGTATCCTCATTATTTTATATTTCAGGTATTCAAGAAAGAACTAGAATGGAGCATAAATTTTTAAAAAAAAAAAAAAATTCCAAAGCATCAAACAAGCGAAAATTACTAAATAAATTTATAAATATATAGTTTCAATTTAATTATTATAATTTCTAAAACTGTAATTATTATTTTTTGTGTAACAAGTGCACCAAATAATTTAAATATATTTTCAAACTTTCAGAATTATTTACATCGAAAATTCAAAAGTAAGAATATTATAACTTTTAGTTATATATTATATTGTCCCTCAAAATGTAGCCAAGAGTAAGAAAATTAATGGCTACTCTTAACAACTATATATATTTTATTTTTTTATATGAAAACAAAACCAATTAAAAAATTAAAGAATACAACACCACACACGTCTATTCAAAAAAAAAAAAACAATACAAAATTATTTCAATTCAGAAGAAAAATAAAAAAAATATCTAAAAAATTAGACGAACATAAAACTTAATTTAATCTTCAAGTGTGTCAGATGTTCCATTGATTCCGAATAACTATGTTCTTGATCCTCTCGTTTTGTCAATATATATACGTTAGAAATTAAAACATTTTATGTGTGCTTTGGTTTAATTAATTAATTAATTTATTAAGTTGTGTTTAGGGTAATTTATTTATTTATAGGTTAGCTGTCTTTAAATATATGTTTTTAGGGCTCTAAGCAGCAGCCTAATCTAATGGCATCACCCTAACTAGTTTATAAATAATCTGCATAACAGTATCGCAAAAAGTAAAATAAAATAAAATAAATATATATATATATATATATATATATATCTTTGTGGTGGTATATTTTATTGTGTATACTTATCACTTGTTATTAAATATTCGGTGCCAAAATTACTTTCACATTTTCCTTATTTTAACATCTCAACTCTATTTTCACATCCCTTTTAGGAAATTTTTTACACTCACAAAAATTAATAAAATATACTTTTTTATTTTATTATTTAACTTTATACTCACATATTTATTTTTTCTTGATTCACATGCTCAGTACTACTATGAAAGTAATCATGGGAATACTATATTAGCCATGTCTCGATTTTTAAGATATGGTTGCAGAAATTAAAAATAATTAAATTTGTAAAAGAGTAT
The DNA here is from genome assembly GCA_026898435.1 of Prunella vulgaris. Taxonomy (NCBI): domain Eukaryota; kingdom Viridiplantae; phylum Streptophyta; class Magnoliopsida; order Lamiales; family Lamiaceae; genus Prunella; species Prunella vulgaris. The sequence continues at coordinate 683,110 of JAPKLY010000014.1, read as the reverse complement.
TTAATGGATAGAATTAAAATGCTTTATTTACTTATATAAGTATATAACTTATTACATGGGTCGAAGATGTTGAATCTTTTCTTTTTTCTTTTTAAATATAATAAAGAAGAAATAAAAATCAGCTTTACTAATATAGGGAGATTAGTAGTTGATAATAACTACTCCCTCCGTTCGAGAGCAATTTGCAAGAAGGAGGGGCACACAAATTAAGGAGAAAATAGAATAAAGTTAAAATAGTGTTTCGAGGTTAATTTGGTAAAATTTTATGTAAAAAGTGAAAAAGTTAGTTGAATTGAGTGTAATGTGTGCCCAAAAAGTAAAAAAATAAGACATTTTGTGTAAATATGTAGATATTGTGAGGGTGAAGTTTATAAAAGAGTTTCCTTTATTGGGTCTGCAAGTTCCTTTGGAACGTCTCGAAAAGGAAAACTTACAAGTTCCTCTGGGACTGAGAGACTACAAGCTAAAATTGAAGTTTACAATTCATGTGTTGTCCCTCTCCTCTTTACTTTATTTACAAGTTTTGAATTTTTTTTTCAAGTAAATAAACAAAAACGAAAAAATCCAATATCAAGCAACGTTTTTATTCCACAATAGCAGAAAGTAGGGTAAACTTGGCATATGTATTAACTTGTTTAAAGGATATGAGCTGTTTAAAAAAAAAAAATGGGAGATATTTTTTATTTATTTATTGAAGAGTATGTATTAAAAATATTAACATATGATATGAGTTGTTAATAATAGTTAAGAGTACGAGTACAGTAAACCAATTTTTTTTTTTTTTTTGAAAATACAAAAATAAAGTTAAAATAACTCAAAATAAAAAGTGTAAAAAAAGAACTTACAATTGAGTGACTATAAGATATTACAAATGACTGAAATGAGTAAAAATGTGTGGGAGACTAACTTGAATTAAAATATATAATAAAACATAGCAAAATGAAAAAAAAAAGTGAAGATTTTATGATAAGCAATAGGAGTGGGCAAAAAATCGAAAAATTGAATTTTTGAACCGAATCGAAATTTTTTTTTTCTTAATTTGATTCTATTAATTCGGTTAAAAATTTCAATAATCGAAATTTTTCGGTTCTGTTATAAATCCATAAAAATTGAAAAACAGAAATAACAGAAATATTATATATATTATATTTATATTATATAAATAATATATATGAATTATTTTAATAACATTTATTCATTTTCATTTCAAAATCATAGTTTCATTCAGGGAAAGAGAGAAATTATACATAAAATTATAAAATATATATAAAAAATGCTTGAAACTTAAATTATACATAAATTATGAAATATATTTAAAAATTCGATTTTAACAGAAAAATATTTTGATTTTTTTGGTTTTGATTTTTGAATTATAAAATTCGATTCGGTTAAAAAATAGTTTAAAATCGACTGAACTGATCAAACTCCTACTCCTAATAAGCACATTGAGCTTTAATTTTATTTTAAAGAATCCATAAATTTTGATTGGGTTAAAAGGTTGATACGTGGACGGGGTTAGTAGGAAGACAGCCCCCCCAAATTCCGAATCTCTACTAGACTCATAAAAGGACCGCCACGTTTCAATATTTATTTATAATCCTAAAATTGAAATAGGACCGTTTGATTGGAATTAAGAGAGTAAAAAAGTGAAATAAAAATAATAATATTATAATCATATTTATTATATATTAATAAAATTATAAAAATAAATTAAATAAAAAAATAATTATTAATTTTATCATAATTACTCTTTAATAATATTTATTACCATTCTCACCTTAAATTTATACCAATTTTTAATAAAGTAAGTCTCTTGTGTACCAGTTACTCAATTTTTTACTTAAAAATTACACAAATTATTACTGAAAAATTAAATTATTAAAGATATACATTTCAGTAATAATTTTTGTAATTTTTTAATAATATTTTGTATAATTTTTTAGAAATGAACTTGAGTTATACGAAGTAACCTGTACACAAAAGACTAAGTTCTTTTAATAATATTTGTTGATGACTAAATCATTAAGAAATCAACTGACAATCATCATTTTATTTGTTGGGTCACTCCTTAAAACACATTTTTACTGATTAAATTCCAGTTTTGTGTATGGTTAACGTAACGTCTCTCCAAAGTTTGGTTAAACCCCCAAAGTGAATGTACGAAAAACTCTGTGCCCCCAAATTTTACCCCCTCACAGGCCATCTCTCTCTCTCTAAAATTCTTGCCGGAATTTTTTTTTTTTTTTTTTTCAGATTTGTTTCTCAAAGATTGTTTTACTGCAATACTGCAGTATTGAATTCCTACAGAGTGATCTCGCAAAAAATTTGGTATCTTTTAAACACGCATTATGGGTTTTTGAGCCACAGTGGGATATTCCTGATCTTTCTTGCAGGTTTCCAATGTCGATGGCAGAATAACTTCTGTGAAATTATATTCTTCTGTGTGAAATTCGCAATGTGATAGGTGAATTTCATGTTTAGAGTGTGCATGTGTGCTTGATTTTGACGATGGTGGCTGCTGTTTCTGGAGCAGCTTCAACAACTGACCCCCAAAACCCCAAAATCTCCGATGAACATTCTAGAAGGCCGCCATTGCTGCCTTCCGAAAAGGATAACAGCAATGGGGTTCCAAACAACCAAAGAAAACCCAAATCACGAGTCGTCTCTTCTAGATACTTGTCCCCTTCGACTTCCACTTCTACTTCAAACTCATCCTCTGTTTCTTCGTCTTCTTCCTCTTCTAGAAGGTGTCCTTCCCCTTTAATTTCGAGAAATTCGACGCCGGTGCATTCCTCAGGCCCGAAGAGGTCTGTTTCCGTCGACAGGCGGCGGACCTCCGTTCGGCCGGCGGCTGCTAGGCCTTTAATTCCTGATCTGGATGCCAAAACCACTAACGGTTCTGAAATTTCAAACGCCACGAAGCTTCTTGTTACCTCTACCCGAAGTTTATCGGTTTCATTTCAGGGAGAAGCTTTTTCATTGCCTGTTAGCAAGACTAAGGCAGCGCCGCCTTCCCCTAATTTGAGCAGTGTGAGGAAAGGAACGCCGGAGAGACGGAGGAGTAGCACTCCGAAGGCTGATGGCGGAGGAGATCAGGTGGAAAATTCTAGGCTCTCCGATCAGCATCGATGGCCTGCTAGAAATCGGGTGTGTAATCCGTCGTCGAGGAGTTTAGATTACCGCGGCAATGGTGGGGAAAAGCCTGTGCTAAATGGATCTGGGAATGCAATTCGAACATTGCAGCAATTGATGAGTGATGAGAGGAGGCCTTCTATTGATAGAAGATTGAGTCTCGATTTTGGGAATTCAGAGCTTCTAAAGGCAATTCCTAGAGCCACCGATAGAAATTCACTCAACAATGAATTTGCAGTGCATTGTGATCTCTCTCCATCTGATTCCGATAGTGTTTCTTCAGATAGTACCTCTGGAGTTCAGGAATTTGGTGGGGGCTCCCATGGCAGAAACGGGCCTCGTGGGATTGCTGTTTCAGCTCGATTTTGGCAAGAAACAAATAGTCGATTGAGAAGATTACAGGATCCAGGTTCACCTATATCAACTAGTCCTAGTGCAAAACTTATTGTGCCTCCAAATTTGAGAAGATATTCAGTCGATGGACCAATTCCGTCTCCTGCTCGTGGAGGTATTAGAGCTGCATCACCTAGTAAGCTTGTTGGATTATCTCCATCTCGGGGTCATAGTCCATCTCGAATTAAAAACGCTGTTAGCACCATTAATAACAGTTTCACCGAAACACCCTCAGTCCTGAGCTTTGCTGTTGATGTTCGGAGGGGTAAGGTTGGTGAGAATCGCATTGTTGATGCACATTTGTTGAGACTCTTGTACAATCGGAACCTGCAGTGGCGGTTTGTGAATGCAAGAGCTGAGGCAGTTTTGTTGGTTCAGAAACGCAGTGCGGAGGTGAGATTGTTTAATTGTTCATTATCGTCTGAGCTTATAGAATGTGATTTTGTGTTGTTAAAATTACCAGTGATAGCTTGGATGCCATCTTGTTTGGTATGATAATATCTGTTCTTGTGATGGGATGCTGTGCTTCTTTTCCGTTTTCATTTCTTGGGAAATTGTACATCCAGAAGTTTCGAAAGTATGAGAAAATGAAATGTGTTTGGTATTAGTTGAGCTTACACATATAGCCTAGAAATGTTAAAATTGAAATACTTGAACTAGTATAAGGCGCTATACCAGATAAATCAAATGTAAGGCCATGGAATATTTAAACCTCTCTTTGTCTTAGACTTTAAGCCAGTCATGACTGAACCTATAAGGACCTATTCTAGATGGAAGGATGTAAACTTAAAATGTATTTATTAGATATTCATGAAAATGGTAAATACAACTTAGTTTGTCGCTTCCATGGTCTGAATTGATATGAAAACATTGAAACTTTACAAACACTGGCCAATATATCAAAATCCAGTCCAAAAGCAAAAGCAAAAACATTAAATAGGTAATCTCCAATTTCAGAAATATCAGATGTTTGAAGTATTAGTGTTTAAGCTATTTAAATGGCAAGCTAACCTAAGGTTCGAGGTACTGGGGAATTCTGGGTTCATCTTTGAGTTAAAGATAAAAAGATGCATCTAAATTCTAATCTGTGTGAAGGCATACAAGTCGGGGAATTCCGCTTGCAGTTGATTCCTGAAAGTGGAGAGAAATCTAAATTCATTCTCAATTCATGAAAAATAACGTATGCTGGTTTATGAAATGCCATATGTATTTGTTTATCAGGCTGAATTAGATGGATTATAAGTTCTACCGCTTTTATTTGCTTTAGCATTCGTGATTTTCCTGATTTCTTTGGAAAAGAGTTCCAGTTACAATGACCTCTAGCCATTAATTCTATCACTTTAAAAGGATTAGAGTTCCCTCAGAGGATTGACATGTTAACTAATATTATGGATCCATCATATGCGCTTGTCTTTGCATTCATTGGTTACTCAGTTTGCTTCTAAAATTGAAGCCCTGTATGAAAGAATTTTTGTTGTTTTTTACCCCTTTATATTTCGTGTACTACTTTTAAGGAGTTGATTGGTAGATGTAGAGTGAGACTGCCAAGATGGTTTATTAGAATCATACTTGATGCAGTTTGTGCTGTCTATCACGCCATTTTTTCAATTTACTATTTCATGGTTTTATCTGGTTCATGTTTTTCACAGAGTGTTTAATAGTTCATGCATGAGCGGTTTATGTGTAATATCATGATCTGTGGTCTTCGTTTGATGGTCCTATTTTAGTCTGTGGCATCATTTTATTATTTTGCCTTGTGGAATTTTACTAAATAATATTTACGCATGCCAGAAAAATCTATGGAATGCCTGGATAGCGATCTCTGATATACGTGATACTGTCACCAAAAAGAGACACAGATTGCAGTTGCTGAGGCAAAAGTTGAAGCTAGCTTCCATTCTAAAAGGACACGTAAGCTATATTCCTCATTTCCAAATCAAAAAATTTGAAAGCAGACAGTAAATTATTTTTATTTCTTCTCGCATTAGTCGATAATATTGCTTTGCAATCTGTCTGAGGATAAGTCACTGACCAGATTTAGTCATCCGGTTCAGCCCTTGAAGCTTTTTAAGCCTATTAATAGATCTTAGAATTTCATTCTTGCTAATTCTTGGAGCTAATGAATCATTGTTTTAGCGTTGAGCCTAGTGATTTTGTGCTTGACTGCTCTCTTTCCTCATTAATGAGACAGTCTGTACATCTTGTTTCTGGACTTGCTTGTGTGGATGAAAGTAAAACATCTTGGTTTGTCTGAAACCTCGCATTATTTTTGTTTGTAGATGAGCCTTGTAGAGGATTGGGGTTGTCTGGAAAAAGACCACTCAATTGCTTTGCTTGGAGCGATCGAAGCTCTAAAGGCTAACACTCTCCGTCTCCCTGTTGGAGGAGCAATTGTATGTACCATGCATTATTTTTAGGGCAAAAGAAATTTCTTGTAACAAAGTTGACAACATTTTCAATTTTAACAGGCCAACGTCCTAAGCTTGAAAGACGCCATTGGTTCAGCCTACGAAGTCCTGCACGGGATGGCATCCACAATACGTTTGCTTCTGCCCCCGGTAAATTTCAATAATATTGTTCTTTCACAATCTTTTGTTTGTGATATTACAAAAATCACCCCATTGAAATAAGTTTAATTTCTTAAACATTACCCCATTTCAATTTTCAGGTGGAGCAAGTGAACTCATTAGTAACCGAAGTTGCAAATGTGAGTGCGAAAGAACGAGCTTTACTGGAACAATGCTCAGATTTCATATACTTGTTAGCAGACATGCAGGTAGTTTTCCTTCCCAGCAATATCTGTTCTTTCTTTCGGTGTTAGTGTGGTTGGTCATTTTACGATCAAATCTTTCGATCTTTTCACAGGTTCAAGATAGTAGTCTGAGAACGCATATAATACAACGTAACTGTGTACCATCAGACTGACTAAAGACGTAGCAGTACAGCTCATTGATTGCTTTCGACATTCTTCTCTAGGTTCTAACACCATACACAACCCTTTAGACGCAGCAGACTCGATGATGCCTCACTAGTCATTTGGCATTTTTGCAGCCTATCATTTCCCACCACTCTTCTCCAGGTATCCAATATTACAGGATCTTATCACTCTTACATTCTCTAATTAGCTAGCTCTACAAACACGCCTTTTGATCGTCTCTGACATATAATGGCGAACAGATGTATATATGTAATATTCACACTTGCTTAATCCATTTCAAGATTTATCTGGATACACTAGTATACATGAGGTGTGTTGCAGTAGATTTTTGGTTGGCTTGAGATTTACGGTTGGTTGAGATTCTGGGTGCCGTTTTCTTCCTCGTTCTTCCTGAGAAACGAGGAGGTCGGGTCTTGGACATTTACAAGCGGCAACGCAAGAGTTTTGGATGATGAGCTCAGTTGTTTTTTCATGAAAATAATGTGGGATTATATTATAGGCATGACTTGTGTGAATTTCTGTTATATGGCAACTTTAAACAGCGAGTGGGATTGGAACTGGAAGAGATTATGTAATTTTGCTGCATGTGGAAGCAACTTCTGTGCTACTTCATACTAAAGTAAAGTGTTACAGCTTAACTGTAAAGGAGACATCTGAGTCCTAACTTTCCCTAATTAATTAACAACTTTCTAAAGTCCTACTCCCCATTTTCATATTAATTGTACATTGTGACGTCATGTATAGAGTTAAAGTATACTACTTTTCACAAAATTTACTATCCAAACACACAGAGAGAGAGAGAGAGAGAGAGAGACAGAGAGAGGGAGGGAGAGAGATCCGTTTATGTAGTATTAAATGAATATCATTAGATATATTCACTAACATATATCCTTGAAATTCAATTTATAATATTATGATATCAATTTATATATCTAAAAATATTAATAAATATATTTAATATTGTAAATTATATATTGTAAATAAAAGTAGGTTTTATATGAAAATAACTCATGATTAATTTAAATATCAAACATTTAGTTAAGTGCATTAAAATATTCATAAGAGCATCAAAAGTTAGGATCAATAAAATTTATAATAATTATAACATAGTATTATTTTTCCAAATTTTTTAAACTTATGATTAAATTTTTTCATAAATATAATTAAATATTTGATATTTTAAAATTATTTTATAATAAATTCATATAAATTAATTTTATAGAAAACTTTACCACTAATAAATTTATAAGATACCTACTCTTAATTCTAAGGGGATCCCATAAAAAGTACATAATTTAGTGGTTGGCTTTCCTAAACACCTAAACATAACAAGTGGCTTGAATTTTTCCAACTTACAACAAGGGGCTTTTGCCCCAAATCTTGTTAAATTAAATTGTCTGACCATGGTACAAGAGGTAAGCTTTTTCCTATGACATGATGTTAACTTTTTAGACCTACACCTATTACCTATGCTACATATTTTTTAGACTTGTGTGTATTGTAGTAAAATTTCAAATTTACCTAATATATCAGATTTACTAAAACCATCTCCGTAAGACACTAACCCTTCCTCTTCACTCCCGGCGGAAATCAATATCTGAGATTTCGGCAAGAATATCGACTCCGTTCAGAAGGGCGACCACAACTAAACTTGATGGATTGCCCTGAATTTCGTTCTCCAACATTTTCTTGAAAAGATTCAAACCATCATCTCCCCTACTATTTTCAACATAGCCCGCGATCATTGCATTCAATGTTACCAAAGCAGTCAATACTTTTATTTGATATAATCGTATCAAATTGGAAATAAACCTAAGGAGAAAAAATGTATTTAACACAAGTTAAATTCCAGAACAAAAATTAAGTACTCCAAATTTTAGTACTCCAGTATATTATATTAGTACTCCAATATAAAATTAAGTACTCCACGAGAGGAAATTTACACATGCATTACTGGAAAAACAGAGCACTCTATTTTGTATATACTAAACCACCACCTTGCCGGAAAATTTGCTCAAAATATCGCCGGAAACCGAACGGTGGTGGAAGCTTTCATTGGAATCAGAAATTTGCTCAAAATATCTGAAAATTTGATCAAACGTTAATACCTCAAAATTTGCTCAAAATATCCCGACGGTGGTGGAAGCTTTCATCGGAATCAGAAATCGCCTCATCCCGTCAGAATCATAAACAACCACTAAAATTCACCGGAGAAGAAGAAGTGGAAACTTTCATCGAAATCGTCCCATCTCCGTCGGAATCGCCTCTACCCCATGCCTCATCTTCGTCGGAATCGCCACATACACTGCCTACACCCTATTGAGAGAGAAAGAGAGGGGGAGAGAGAGAGAGAGTTTAGAGTGTTTTCAGAAAAATAGAGCAAGTTTGTCAAAAAATCAACCGGAAATTGAAATCGGGTTCCGGCGAGTGACCGGAAATTTTTGTAAAGTAGGGTTCCGGAGAGTAGTGTTATAATATATTCCTAATATATTATATATTATATGGACATAATAAAATATTATAGTCCAGTGGGCTTTAGGCCCACAAGACTTAGGGTTAGGTATTCTATTTATACTTATCATTCCTATGTATTCTGCAATTCATATCATTGTAAACGGTAGTTCATATTAGTATAATCTCCTGGCTTGGTCGCCCCCAGACGTAGTCACTCCGTGACGAACTGGGTCATCAATATTGTCTCTTTACTTTTGCTTTACGCTTTCCTCTCAAGATAACAACACGTTATCAGCACGAGTCTCTACGAACGTTAAGGATTTACGAGAGGATTGCTCCAGCAGTTTTTCGGATTGTATTCAATCTTGACCATCAATTTATAATATTTGGATTTAGCGATTAATTCAAATCCAATTGTCGATCACTATTGTCTACAAAAATAATTTAATACGTTCTTGATAAAGTATGACCTAAGTGATCCCTTGTGCGGCTGATCAATCAGCGTCTGTAATCTTGGCTCTCCTTAGCATTCCTCATATCTAAACGTAACCAAACATACACTTAAGTGCTTATGGAGATTAATGTGTTGTGCTTAGTAGATAGTGCTACTACACATACTATCTTAAAAGATAGACAATTTTTCCAAACATTAACCGAAAAGAAAGGAAGTGTCACTACTATTTCCGACGACGACATACAAATCGTTGGCTCCGGAAGAGCCTCGATCATTCTACCTATGGGTACCGAGCTGATAATCGAAAATGCTTTATTGTATCCACAATCAAAGCGTACCCTCCTCAGTTTTAAAGACATTCGACAGAATGACTATCACATTGAAACAAATACTGAGGACAATAGTGAATATCTGTTGATGACTCACTATTTAAATTGTCGTAAACACATCGTCGAAAAACTTCCATCTTTCTCGTCTGGCTTGTATTACACATACATCAGACCCTCAAATCTCCATATAGCTCTTAATCTAAAATTTAATGATCCAAATTCTTTCAAACTATGGCATGAGCGGTTAGGACATTCAGAACAATCCATGATGCGTCGGATTCTATGTAATTCATCTGGCCATAACATAACACACAACATAATCCCTTCTGTTAATGAATACATATGTGATGCTTGCACAATGGGTAAGCTAATAATTCATCCTTCTAGTAGTAAAGTAAGAACTGAATTTCCTAAATTCCTTGAACAGATTCAAGGAGATATTTGTGGACCAATACATCCAGCATCTGGACCATTTCAGTATTTTAAGGTCCTAATAGATGCATCCACTCGGTGGACTTATGTAACGATGCTATCCACTCGCAATACTGCTTTTGCAAAGCTTATTGCACAGATCATCCTGTTGAGATCTCAATTCCCAGATCATCCTATTAAATCCATTCGTATGGATAATGCCGGTGAATTCACCTCTAAGGCATTCGATGATTTTTGCATGGCACTGGGAATCAAAGTGGAGCATTCGGTCCCTCATGTTCATACTCAAAATGGTCTAGCTGAATCATTAATTAGACGTCTTAAATTAATCGCTAGATCACTACTACAAAAAATGAACTTACCTGTTTCATGTTGGGGGCATGCAATCTTACATGCATCATCACTAATCCAATTCCGACCAACTGCATATCATGAATATTCCCCTATTCAACTCGTGCGTGGAAATGAACCTAACATTTCCCATCTGCGAACATTCGATTGTGCAGTGTATGTTCCAATACCACCACATAAGCGAACATCTATGGGCCCACAAAGGAAACTCGGTATTTACATCGGTTTTGTATCTCCCACAATACTTAAATACCTCGAGCCTTTAACTGGGGATCAGTTTACAGCCCGTTTCGCTGACTGCACATTCGACGAAGATCTATTTCCGGCCTTAGGGGGAGAGAAAAATACCACAATTAATAAATGCCGTGAAATAACTTGGAACACAAAAGATCTTCAGTTCCTAGACCCACGCACAAATCAATTTGAACTTGAAGTTCAGAAGATAATAAATTTGCAATACCTAGCAAATAACCTGCCAGATGCATTCACTGATCATAAAGGAGTGACTAAGTCGCATATACCTGCGGTAAATGAGCCTCAAAGGGTTCAACTCCCTTTGAAGACAAATGTTAATCCCCCCATGCGCTAGAAGCGTAAAGGAAACATTAACATAAGCGAACCAAATTCGCGTAAGTGTAAAGCTAGCAAACACACTATGTCACCCCTAAAATCTCCTGAAGAGATTTGTCCTGTAGACGAAAATCAGAGTCAAAATGCACGTGCAAAAGCAATCAATGACTCTGAGAAATCGGAATCATCAGACCGATACCCTTTGGGAAATGAAGAGGATCTGGTCGATGTAAACATTGAAGTTTCAACAAACTTCGTAAACACGGGAGAAACTTATAACAGAAATACAACTGTTGTCGACAACACATTTGCAGCCTTAATTGCCTTCACCATTTCTAATAATGATCTAGATCCTGAACCCAAAACTATATCCGAGTGCCGGAAGCGCTCTGATTGGGTGAAATGGGAAGCTGCAATAAAGGCAGAGCTATACTCGCTAAACAAACGAAATGTTTTCGGTTCCATCGTTCGTACCCCGAAAATTGTAGTCCCTATTGGATACAAGTGGGTATTTATACGAAAGCGAAACGAGAACAATGAGATTGTGAGATACAAAGCGAGGTTAGTGGCTCAAGGGTTTTCACAGAGACCCGGTATCGATTTCGATCAAACTTACTCTCCTGTTATGGATGCCATAACATTCCGCTTCCTAATATCTCTGGCAGTTAAACTAAACCTAGAAATGCAGCTAATGGACGTAGTTACTGCATTTCTAGGTTTAGTTTAACTGCCAGGGATACGTAGTTACCGCATACTTATACGGATCATTAGATTCTGACATCTATATGAAAATCCCTGATGGATTAACTATTCCCCAAATGAGGAATAACGAACATCGTAGTATGTTCAGCATTAAGTTGCAACGCTCGTTATATGGCTTAAAACAGTCAGGTCGTATGTGGTATAATCGACTAAGCGAATTCCTCCTGAAGAAGGAATACGTAAATAACGAGGCTTTTCCTTGTGTCTTTACTAAGAAATCCCTTAATGGTTTTTGCATCATCTCGGTGTATGTGGATGATCTAAACATTATTGGAACAAGGAAAGAGATTGAAGAAGCAAGTTCAATCTTAAAAACTGAATTTGAAATGAAAACTTTGGGTAAAACCAAGTTCTGTCTTGGTCTGCAGATCTAGCATTTCCCTGAAGGAATACTGATACACCAGTCAGCTTACCTAAAGAAAGTGTTGGAGAGATTCCACATGGATAAATCTCATCCTTTAAGCACTCCAATGGATGTCCGTTCCCTTGATTTGGAAAAGGACCCACTTAGACCTAAAGAAGATACCGAAGAGCTATTGGGACCTGAAGTTCCATATCTAAGTGCAATTGGTGCACTGCTCTATCTTGCAAACTGCACTAGGCCCAATATTGCCTTTGCAGTCAATCTACTTGCAAGGTTCAGTGCCTCCCCTACGAGGAGACATTGGAATGGTGTGAAACATATCTTACGATATCTTCAAGGTTCTCAAGATCTTGGTCTTTTCTATCAAAGAAACCAAAACAACACGCTTATAGGTTATGCTGATGCTGGTTATCTATCTGATCCCCATAATGCGAAATCGCAAACGGGTTATGTTTTCCTCTGTGGTGGAACAGCCATTTCATGGAGATCTGTCAAACAAACTTTGGTGACCACTTCGTCAAACCACTCAGAGATCATAACTCTATACGAAACTGCACGAGAATGTGTGTGGTTAAAGTCCCTTGTAAAACACATTCACGATTCGTGTGGTATCCCTTCTATTGACTTAAGTCCATCAATTATCTATGAAGATAATGTTGCATGTATTGCACAAATGAGCAACGACTATATCAAAGGGAACTTGACGAAGCATATATCCCCAAAATTCTTTTATCCTCACGAACTCCAGAAGAGTGGTGAGATCACGATAAAACAAGTACGCTCAAGTGACAATCTAGCTGATTTGTTCACTAAATCCCTTCTCACTTCAACTTTTGAAAAGTACGTACACGAAATCGGGATGCGTCGACTTGGAAGGTTGTTATCTTCAGGGGGAGTATCAAATGTTAAACAATCCTGATGATTGTATCCTCGAGGCCATTTGTAATACTCCACTTGGTAGCACTTGCATTCTTCCTTGTCATTATTATGTCCAAGGGGGAGTGTTATAATATATTCCTAATATATTATATATTATATGGACATAATAAAATATTATAGTCCAGTGGGCTTTAGACACACAAGACTTAGGGTTAGATATTCTATTTATACTTATCATTCCTATGTATTCTGCAATTCATATCATTGTAAACCGCAGTTCATATTAGTATAATCTCCTGACTTGGTCGCCCCCAGACGTAGTCACTCCGTGACGAACTGGGTCATCAATATTGTCTCTTTACTTTTGCTTTACGCTTTCCTCTCAAGATTACAACAAGTAGCAGAATAGGAAGAAGAGAATGGAAATTCAAAATTTCAAATTTGAATTCAGAACCCATTAGGTAATTGATGGAATTTAATTCTTAGTTGATGACCTAGAAAGTAGATGAAGAAGACAGCCTGTAGAATCTGGAAATGTTGTACTAAAATTACAGAAATGATCAGTGAAAGATCTGGGGGTACTATTACAAATTAGCCTTTATTTGCAATAAGTTTGTCCTTCTTTGATACTTTTAAAAAGTTGAGTCCCACAATGTATTTTGGGTCTAAAGGGTGCCTCGTATATAATAAATCCTATTAGTATATAAATTATGAGTGGAGAGGAAGAAATGTGCAAGGGTAATTTTATTTTATTTATTTTTTGGCTCAAATTAGAAAGAGAAGTTGGTGGGGCCCCTTGTACCTAAAGAAAAAAGTCAAAAGATGGGGGGAAGCATATGCAGCGTCTCAAAGCAGTTGGATTTGCATCACTCCCGGGCCGGGCCCACCAAAAACGAAAAAGTTTGATTCCCCGGGGACGACGTCACCCCCCACTAAAACTTGAAAAGCCCAAAGCCCACTTTATCCAATTTTATATTGGATCAGGATATTCTCCCCCCATTTTTAAGTAGTTCACCCACTTTCCTTTTTATTTTGAAAATAAATTTTAAAAGACAAAATTACCCTTTAAATATTTTTTTAATTATAAAAAGATCAGTTCACCCCCCTCTTCAAAACTTAGAATTTGGATCTATGCCCTTCTTCCAATTCTTCAACAATATTTTTCTGAACAAAAATGTTAAACTATTAATGTTGAAATAATGAATTTCATGACCGTCATCCTGGAACCGAACCACCGTCACCCAAAAATCGACACGATTTGATCGAATGCGAACTTTTTTAAAAAAAAAATTCGTACATATTTGTTCGACACTGGTTGGTGGAACAAATGCATAATGTTCGGAAAAAATTGTTGAACATATGTACTTTGTTCGAAATTTTTTTATGAACAAATGCAATTTGTTCGAATTTTTTTTATGAACAAATGCACTTTGTTCATAAAAAATTTTCGAACAGAATTTCGAAGAAAATTTTTCGATCGAAAAACCAGAGCCGAACAAATGATTCCAGCGATTTTTTCGTGATTTTCAATCGTTTTTGTCCGACGAATTTTCGCAAATGATTTTCAATCGATTTTTAATCCCAAAATTTGTAATAGTAACAACAAAAGCTCATCCAAAACTCATTCAAATTTATTCAATACAAAAACCTAATTAAATACAAAAAAAGAGAAACCAAAATCTTACACGATTCGTTTGTCGGCGTGGAAGAGACGCCGATGGTGGTAATCGGTGGTGATTGGAACGGTTGTGGTGGTGGATGATCTTGCTCCCACAATTCTTGAATGAAAAGGGGAGGAGGTGAATTAGCAAATATAAATCTTAGTTTGTGAGGGGAGGGTTAATTTGAACTGAACGAAAATTGTGGTGAATTGAAGAGGGTTGTGAACTACTCAAAAAGGGGGGAGAATATCCGCATCCTTTTATATTATAATTGAAGGCCCAATTTATCCGGACTTATTTTTAATGACAACCTATCCGGAGTTTATCAATAGTTCTTATTTGTAACAAGGGATTAAAATTTTTATAGTTGTACAATTTGACACAAATTTAAATATCACATAAAATATAAATTTTAATATTCGTCCAATAAATTTAAAAATATTTTAGTTTTGATCTTTTAATAAATTTACGGGACCAAAAATAAATTTGATTTTGTTTGACAATTAAATAAGAGAAATAGATGTAGTCTAGGGGTATATACCTATACATGATTCAGGAAGTAAAAAGAAGATTTGGAAACCTTCTTTACAAGTTAAAACCAGAGTGCAAGAGATGTTTTATCTCAAATTTATTTATCTATTATATCAATTCATACTTATGTGTATTTATTCATATAATTAGTGGGAAAACGTTGTTTTCTTTCATAACATTAGGATACCCAATCCAAAGTAGCTAGGGCATGCAATGCAAGTTGTTAGGAGGAGGAGGAGTAGGGCCTTGTACTTGCCTCTTTAACTACTCAGAAGTCAAATAATTGAATCCTAACCTTCAGGAATGTGCCTTATTGCTTTTCTTATATATTATATTATCCTCCTCACATATATATAAAGTCAAGGGAAGGGGCCTGCAGATTGCAGCCTCTTAATAATTATATATTATGGAAAAAAATATATGTACACAAGAATAGATCCAAAGTTATAAATAAATAAATAATACTCCTCCAATATGGTGGATATATGCTATCTTATTTGATCAATCTATGATTTCAAGTAGAGAATCTTTCATTGCATCACTCAAAATTTGAGATTGAAGAAGGTTGTGTTAATTAATTTGGAAGTTCATAGGAATGTTAGTTGGGAAAATTTAATTTAATTTAATTGATTATATTTATGCATAATTATAAAGTTAATAAATCGATACTGAATAATTCTCTTGTGCACTTGATGTTTATTATTATTTTTACTTTAAATTTACTCATATTAGGAGAGACTTAGTAGGAATATTTTTTAAAAAAATGTATTTGACTTTTACGGTATATATAGTTGATGCAAATAACATAAAGAATCAATATTTATTCATCCAACGAATAAGGGGCAACAACAACAAAATATGACTTATGGATATATATATTTCATAGTAATATGTTTAAAATAATTTGTTAATTTTTTAAAATACAACTAATATAATTATAAATAGACAGGTGGAAATAAGTGTTGTTTGCTAGAATGAGAATATAAAATGCTCATTTAATAGAAATATTAATATAATAATAAGTTGTTTTTAAAAAAATATTGATACTGAGTTAAATTATCTGATATTTTTATAGAGGCAAATAATTTACTACCAATTGATATAAATAGTGCCAAGAAATTATGTAGCCACCAATAGTATCTTTAATCTAACTTATTTTTGTCCTGTAAGTTTGCCTCTTTTTGATTTTGGTCCTACTAACTTTCAAATTTTGATTTTCGTCCTGTAACTTTATCTCCTTTTGATTTTGGTCCTATTAACTTTCAATTTTTTTATTTTCGTCCTATAACTTTACCCCTTTTTTATTTTGGTCCTATAACTTTACCTCTTTTATACATGAATGGGGTGTCACAGGACCAAAATCAAAATGAGGTAAAGTTACAGGACGAAAATCAAAATTTGAAAGTTAATAGGACCAAAATCAAAAGAAGGTAAAGTTACAGGACAAAAATAATAATTTTCCCTAAAAATTAAGAGTGAATGTAACTTCCAAGAAACCAAAATAAATTTAAAAAAAGGAAAAAAAGAAAGTAATTAAAAGAAGAGGCGAAGAAGCTTGGTTTCACGGGCGTCGCTGTTTTGGTGATACCCGGATCCGCTCTCCAACGTCGTCGTTTCGGACTCATCGGACGGCGACGTCGGCCTTCTCCGGTTCAGTTTCCCAACGGCGGCCGGAAAATCCGCCGTCATCCCGAGATGTAGCTCGCCGGAGCTCCTACGATCAGTATCAAATATTCCTAAATCCCTCTTGGGAGTCGTGTTCAAATCTTGGGGGTCGGAGAAGTCCGGCAAGGGGCGGAGGGATCCGCCGCGAAGCACGGTGTCGACGGCCGACTGGCAGAGGTGCCAATTTCCGGTCCACAATAAGCCGACGGCCCCGTTGACCGGATTAATGGTCCTGCCGCATGCTTCGAACAATAAAGACTGGAAAAGTGCTGCAAGATAATAATATATTAAAAAAAAAAAAAATGAAGATAGAGATATATGATGGAAATTAGTTGATAGTTAATTACCAGGTCTTTGGGTTTGGGGGACGTTGGAAAGGAAGGAAATAAGGGCGGCGCGGCCGAAAAACTTGGCGACGAAGAGGGTGGCGTTGGCCTGAGCCTGAGGGGTGTCGATGGCGTGTATGCTTTCCCGGAGAATGCACTTTTCATTGCATCCTTTCCGGAGAATTCTGCACCCATTGCAACTCATTATCATTTACTTTACCTGCCTGCCTGCCACCTTAGAGAGAGAGAAAGAGAGAGAGAGAGAGAGAGAGAGAGAGAGAGAGTAATTGGGGAGGGAGGGGACTTAATTTGGTGTATTAATAAATAGATGAATAGGCAGGGGGAATTGACGCGGAAAATATATATGAGGAATTAACGTCCTCTAAATTTGCTGTTATTATATATCATGACTGGAACTATGGTATGGAGTATTATTATATGAGTATTGTTTCTTGACAAGAAAATATATAGTACTATTATAATAACCATGATGTATATATGCGAAAAAAAGGTAATGCTACATACAAAGGTTGGTTAGTGGCTTCCAGAGTTTATATATGTACATATTTACATCTCTTTCTATTTATAATATGTATTTATGATCACTTTCAAATATTGAAATTTGACTCAGTTTGTTATTATTATAATAATATTAATAGATCAGTGATTAGGAAGCAGGTATTGAGTTTTACAGCATCAGGACTCCTTAGAATACTAATTTTTTATTATTATTTATTTTTTTAAAAAAAAAGAGACCTAATTTGAATTTTAGTAATCTTTTCTTTTAGAAATAAATAATAAAAGTAAATGAGGGGGAAGGTGAGAGGGGGTTCCAAAGGTTTTGGGCAACAGAAAGCGGCTCCGTGTTTCCGCCAAAGGCTGCTCTCTCTCTCTCTCTCTCTCTCTCTCTCTCTCTCTCTCTCTCTCCACACTGACCCTTTCTATGTCCTTATTAATTAATTTTTTGATAAAATACTGACGCTACCCTTTAATACAAAAATATCAACCAGATCATATTTCATCACTGTAATACGGACACACCGTCAATATTTGTTAGTATTAAAAAATTATGTGAGTAAGTCTTTTGTGTATCAATTTAATTACACCGTGTAACTCAAGTGTATTTTTAAACAATTACACTATTTATTACTGAAAAATTACACCATTATAGATATATATTTTTTAGTAATAATATGTGTAACTTTTTAATAGTATTTTGTGTAATTTTTTAAAAATGAACTTGGTTGCACGGTGCAACCGGTGCATACAAGGCTAAACCTAATTATTTATATTTTTAAAGAGTAATAATATACTCCCTATATGAGTAACAATAAATAAGTTTTTATGAACTTAGATTCATAGGAGAAGTACTCCTACGTTAATTGATTTTTATATATAATGTTTCATACTCTCATATATAGATTAAATTTTTTTAAATATTATAAAGTAACATTCCGGTGAAATAAAAAATGTATTATATCAAAACTATACACATTACGTGTGATATATACCTATTTATCTTTGAATGAAAGGGATTAATCAAATCAAATTTATTTCTTTTTTTTATTGAAACAATCCTCTATTTATTAATTTGATTCATCAATTTAGTTTAAAATTTGTCAATTAGGTTCTAATTGATTGAAAAATACTTAGACATCACCGTTTTAATCATATGATCGTCATGTGCACTTGTTTTTTGGCGAAAACCTATGGTATTGTGTTTTTTTATGTGACATATCAAGTGTCATTTGTCACTAACAAAAATAAATATAAAATAAAATATATAAGTTAGGACCTTAATAGTCAAAACTCAAAATTTTAATTGATAATTAGAGACTAAATTAATTAAAAATTAATAGAGGATCAAAATAATGACATTTTATATATATATATATATTGCCAATTAGAACCATATTGAAAATTAGACTCGAGACTATTATGATAAAGTAAATAGTAAAGAACAATTTTAATAAAAATTAAAATTAGATGACTAATTTGATTAAATCCCTCTCAAGTACCGGTATATCAAAATTCAAACCAGAATCTAATTGATTTTCTTCACTAAACAATATTATTAATGTTCATAGGCGGCATCATTTTATTAATGTTCATCTAACTCTACAAATCACAACATCTGAAAGACTTACATATATATGAGTTTTCTTGTCAGAATATATAAATTTTTTTAATACTTTATATTCATTTACATGCGTGTATGCATGTGTGAGTATGTATGTAAGAATCCTAGCTCATATATACTATTAATATACTTCATCCTCTCTCTTTTTCTTAAGACTTTTCTACTCCTTTTTAATAAAATTAATTTATAATATTTAAATAAATAAAATAAATTTTTTAAATTATTAATTAATTTAAGTTAATAAAACTATAAAAATGTTTTTTATATGAAAAATTATTAGTGGAAGGAAGTATAATTTAAAAATAAAATAATTAAAAAATTAGATTAAAAAACAGAAAAGAGATGGAAGGAGTATATAATATGCATATGTATAAAGAGTAGGTACTGTGTGAAAATATTTCATGGTAAGCTTATCATAAAATTGTTTTAATGTATTTAATATCTGGTCAATTGTGTCAAATTATTTATGAGATGTATCAAAAGTTGAAGTCAATATATAAATTTTGTTAATCTCAACTTTTGATTAGTCTGATGAGATTTTTGATACACCTAATTAAATGTTTGATACTTTAAAACTTGAGCTTATCATTAACCATTTTTATACAATATTTTGTCATGTATAAATAATATGAGGTGGAAGGCAATTTGTCCTTTCAACACTATATAAAGACCTTGGTTAGTACGTACGTATAATTTGGACAAGCTGGTTTAGGTAAGATTCCTTGTCGGTAATGTTGAGCTAGCTAGCGTTTCATATTTATGACTCATCTTTCACTTCATCCCTAACTTCATCCCACTAATATTTATTAAGAATTCACTTTTCTTTGCAAACTCTCTATATAAATTTTGGATAAAATATACACAGAAATGTGGTGCATGCAACGTAAGACCAGCTTATTAGATAACCCAATATCTAGCCTCGATATGTTGACTTTAATTTCTTCTTATTAATTTTTCATTATATATATGAGTAGGTTTTCTACAAAAATGATTCACGATAAAGTTATTATATATAAAATTATTTTATAGTATTATATATTTGATCAAGTGTATTAAAATATTCATCAAACTAGATATTAAAATTTGGAGTCAATAAAATATTATAACAATTAATATCATTGATCCAGATCTTTTATACTTCTGGTGAGATTTTTAATACACATGATCAAATGTTTGATACTTTAAAACCGATTTATAATAAGATTATCATAAACCATTTTCATACAAAACTTTATATATATATATATATACTCATGTAGATTAATGTTAATTTAAATCTAGACACCTATTATAATAGAAATCAAGAATTGAGATGTATCTCATATAGATTTATGGAATGTAAGTTTGTTCGACTAGTGTGGTCTATGTGTTGTAAGTGGATTGAGGTTTTTATGATCACACATAGAAATCCAATCATTCATTACAGAGAAGTTCTTGGAGACATTAAATTCCGGTCCTGATCATGTTTGGTGTATTCGGAAAGGAAAAAAATGCCTTCGTATTTGAGAATAGTACGGATCCTATGAGATTGGCGGGGGAGTTAGCAACTTAGCACGAGAGTTTGGTCTTAACTTTCTATCAAGATGAATTTGTTTGTTAATTCATCGCTTAGATTGCTGTTTTCTTGTCCTAAAATGTGTTTAATGGATAATGTTTGAGAGATGTCTGATTTAAAGGTGATTTTTAATTTTTTTTGATGTATAGATTGAAGTATTGTAAGGGTTGAAGGAGATATTGCCCTCTAACCTTTTTTTTTTTTTCTAATGAAATTTCCTTTAGAAAAAGAAATCAAGAAATGTTGTACATCAGAACATTAACACATATGTGTGTATATATATATATTGTATTTTGAGATCCATTGTTAGTCGTCACTATGTAAATGCTGTAAGTCAGCCACTGTAAATATATATGTAGGATATTAGGATTCATCGACCCAAAAATATTGGATATACTCTCATTCATGTCAAATAGAACACGCATCGTAAGGCATGACATAACTGACAAGTATGGAAATGTACTTGCATGGATGACATTATGCAATTCAAATGTATATTTTTTGAAAAATTATATTATTTATTATTGAAAAATTATATGTATTATTACTAAAAGTTACACCATTAAAATATATTTTTTAGTAATAATATGTGTGACTTTACAGTAGTATTTTGTATAACTTTTTAAAAATATACTTGAATTTCCTTCCTAGGATTATATCCAATTTATTTTATGTTTCTGGATAACATATGTACCGTAACCCAAAGGCTATATTCTTGGATCTTGCCAGTTATGAGGGTTGGCTTAGTTTGTTGATACCTTAAAAAAATGGAAATACTCAAGCCGATAAATATGTCATGACAAATTTCATAACTAAATGCGTGAAAAACTTAATTAATTAACAATGATGATGAAAAATACAAAGCAAAAGAAGCTAATATGAATCTGTTGATATTACAAGATTCATTGTAGTTATAGTCCAAAGTAGGGTACGTGGCATCTTAATCCTATTCCATGTTGTCTTAAATCAGACACAGGGCCCACATCTAAATGATCCCAAAACTTGTTTCTCACCTAATGGCTGCCAATAATAAAATGAATATGGCATCATAAGCATTTGATTACTACAAACTATTTTGGCATTTTTCGTATTGGATATATATAGAATGTGGGGAAAATGGATTTTGATCTCCAAATATGTGTGAGTGGACCACTAATGGTCATCAATCCACAACACCTTTGGCAACATTTGGGGGGTGGGTGAGTTACTTTCGGCCTTGTTTGCAAGATTTTTTGTTTGCCCTTCCAAGGAATAGAGAGACAATTGATGTTTTACACTCCCTAGAGAGCCACAATTATTTGTACTGTAATTTTATCTTTTTTAATCTTGATTATGTTGCAACAGTGAAGAGTCTGAAGACTTATTGTACGGGACGGGATTTTGGTGCCTATCAATTCTTATCGGTTTTGTGTTCACTAAACGGGTGACCTGAACCCAAGTCCGTAAACCAAACCGTGAGTCGTGGGAGAAGACCGGATGACCCAACAATTATGTTTATATATCTTCAAAAAAATCAGTGTTTTTCAAGAATGCGATTATATGTCAAATTAAGTCCCATTTCAATTTTCTTTTAACTTTTTTTGGCCACATACATTAGAAAATAAAAAATGGCAGTTTTTACCAAAATGTTTTTTAGTGCACATAAATATGTAATACAAAGAAATATCATCTTAGTCATGGCCATGTGATACCATTTAATTATCCTATCAGTTACATTGATCAAAGGTATCAAAGGTCTTTGGTATACATGCGGAAAATGGTGAGAAAAACCCCACACTTCTCCAATAAAAATTAAAAAAAGGACAAACCGTGACGATTGTTTCAAAGTTTTGTGCTTCTTGTGGATAATGTCTTCTATTTTAATTTATATTTGCTTTTTCCAGGATAAAGTAGAGGCTACACTGCCTAGATTGTGGTTGGCTCGTTGGCAATAATCAAATGAGGCGCTTGCACCATTTGTATTGGTAATTTTTTTTTCCCAATGTTGGAATCGACAATGAACTTTCTGGTTTTTTTTTTTTTCAAAATAAAAAAAATGTTCCCTTATTGCCCTTATAAAAATCTTATAAATTCTAAAATCAATTATAAATAAGGCTATGCCATCCTAAGATGATGCTAAATGGATGGATCTTATCAACGTCCATGAATGATAAATCATAAATCGAACCGCCGAATCGGAAAAATTGGGTGCTATCATATAGCTTTGTATCGGCTAAGTTCATGAGTTGGAGATAAGCGGACTCGAACCGCTGACATCCGCCGCAGGGTAAACCACCGTCATCAATTTCAAGACATCATTCTTTGCGATTCACAAAATAGGCCCCACTAGTGAGTAGTGACAAGTGACAACACGAGAAGCTAGGAACATTCATTGACGCTTCGTTATAAAATCCAGGAAAAAGAGTAAGTTATATACTTTTATAGCAAAAGTCAACCTCAAAAATGGTATTCATTCTTTTTTTTTTTTTTCTAAATCTCCACAATCCCCCAAATCTATTTTTATTAAAATAAACACAAATTTTAATAATAATAAAATTAATAAAATAATAATATATTCCAAAAAAATATGAGAATAAATTCGAAAGACAAACTAAAAATAGACTTGAGGGAGAGAGGAAATACAATTTATTTCACTCAATTATTTTTAGATTGACCAAAAAAAAATCTAATAGAAGAAATACAAATTTTTTTAATAAAGGGGATTAAAATGGGTAAATTGTAAATCAATACAAATTTCAAGAAGAGAAAATTTTGCATTTAGTTACAAATGGCACACAAATGCAAGATCCGATACAACAACAAACATAAATACAAGGCAGAGTAACGAGCAGTAGTACTTCTCTGCGATAAATATATGCTCACCTTGGTACATAGTTTCTAAGACCGTATCCTACAAATGCATCCTCTTAACTCAACTAACATACTTTTCACTTCCACAAAACTCACCAGCACCACATAACATGTGTTACTCAACAACTACTAATCAACTAGTGGAGCTGACCCACAAAGATGCCAGCCTAGCTGCCAGCTTTGCGCTTTTGTAGTCGTCTCTGAGCTGAATAAACCTGATGTTGCAGCCACATTTCAAAACCCGTGACTTTAGTAAATATGACGAAGCCAATAGAACAATAGGTATGTCCGAATTCATATTCAGATTAAGTGTGCGACAGAATGCTGCAAGTTAGAGAACGGTTGTACCTTTGTGCATCCTTTCGGATGCTTGGTGTTCCCTCGAATAATGTTGACAGACTTTCGGGAGCAACAATAAAGACATTGGCCAAGCTGGAGGGATATAATTACGGGCATTAATCAACGAAAGGAATGAAATTATAGATTGATTCCTTGGATAAGAACAATAACTTTTACTTACATGCCCAACAGCTCAAACTTCTCGTCTACTGTGGGAGCGTTAAAACTACGAACAAATTCCCCGTACTCTGTTATATCACGCTTAAGCCGCAGCCCTCCACTGCAAATAACAGAGGGGTAATAATCAGACCGTGCAGTTGTGCTTATCAAGTTATATATACGTGCTCATAAATCATCCAACTTAACTTAGCCATTTAATAACCTGAAAGGTTAAATATAACCAGAAACTTCTGTTACAAATAGAGAAATAATTATGAGCATAACATATTGACTAGTTATGACAAAGTTTCTCTGAGAGAAGAGGATTTGAGCTAGTTCACCATGCGAGCTTAGGCAATTCCTGCCTCAGAAACATGAACGAAATCAAAGTAAACGGAGCATCTAGCTAGATACCATCTTGAAATATTATTTTCTAGAAACCAAAGGGAAGGAGCCTCTTGAAAAATGTGCTTGTTCGAGTCAGTCAACTTGTCAATAAAAAACAGCAGGTTCATGGATGAAGTCAACCCTAGTCCACATAGTGCTATTTTGGGTACTTTTCAGTGTGAGAACATGTGCCTATTGAAACTGAATGTTTGAATGCCAAGATAGAAAGTGACACAAGAATCAAATTATGGCATGAATACGAAAAAATAACTAATCTTTGACTTGCGAGACCTGCCAAGTATCAGATGTAAGAAATTCAGAGTGGCCTGTTCTAATGTGATGCATGCACCAACTGCATCCACATATTTGATTTGGTAAGGCTAAACATGAAGAGAACAATACGTGAGCCCTCAAAGAGGTTTGCAACATGATTGATTACTGAGAAACATGAATGATATCCATTAATGCCAGTGAGCCTATTTTTAACTAGTGATCTGCAAAGAAAAACTTCAATTTGACTAAGAAAAGATTTACTTTATATTTGCTTAAAACATGAACTACTGAGCAGAAGAAGTCAATCAGAAAAAGACGAGAACAAAAGAAAATAATGCCATTAGACTTGGCTTCAAATGTTATGCTTATGTAGACCATGATGGATCAGTACAGGAAAAAACGGTAATGCTTTGTGTTCATGCCATTAGGTCTACATGAGCGTAAAAGTTTATGCACTGAAGCCGTGGACCAGCAATATAGTCAAGGAATCAAGAATTACCTAGGATTAAAAGTGAACTTCTGCCAATGATTCAGCAGCCCCTTGTGTAAGCGATTTCCCTGAAATAGTTGACCACTAATTAAGATTTCAAATGCCTACAACTCTGATTAAACATGTTAAGGAAGATATTTGTACCAGTTCAGTCAGGAATGATTGCTTGTTAAGACCTTCGAGAGCAGTGAAAGCAGACTCGAGCACCCGTGATAGATAAGCAACAACCCTGATATCAAACCAGAGGAGTGAAATGTAAAATTACAAGGAGGTTGCATGCAGTGACTCTGAAAGACGATAGTAAATAAGAGACAGAAAGAGGGAAGAAGAAAGATCCTCATGAAAATTGGAGAAATGCTATTGTGGTTATTCAATTAAGATCCCTCAGAAAACAAATCATTATCGATTTATAAAAATAGTTAAATTACATTGCATATACAAAAATGACTGAATTCTCAAACCTTATGCAGGCATTTGTTGGTCGATGATCAGGAGTGATCCCATCATCAGGTGACTTATAATCTGTTGGTTTTTGTTCAGCCGATAACAGTCGCTCAACCTTCAAGTATAGAATCAAAATAAATGTAAGTGCAGACCACAGTAAAGAATCATCAGGATTTTAAAGCGTACAGGAGGGGTTCAGACCCCAAATTTATAGCATGAATAGAGGTGCCTCCAACAGGAACTCAAGCATCACAAAAAATTTAACTGCAAACCTCAGACATCACTGTTTCAATGCACTGCTGAAGCCCCTTATAAGCAGCACCTTCTGCACTGGACATTGCTGTAGTCATTTCTTCGCAGGAAGCAGCATGAGCACCATCCACAGACAGTAGAAGTCGAGAAATAGAGTTTGCAAAGAACTGCATAATAAGAGTTTAATAGCAGCGACTGCAGAGTATATAACAATTTTTTTATGACCAACATCAGCAAAAATGGAACAAAAACAAAACTACGTACTTGCTGAACAATAGCCACACTACTTCCACAACGCTGTACAGCAACCATAAAAGACCTGAAACTGCTTTCTCCAGCTGCAGCCGCAGCTTCTGCCTAAACAGCATAATAAAGGTCTCTCAATTAATGCTAATTCAGGTCATAAGAAACAATATGCTTAAAAATGATTTGGTAAACTATAATTCATAAAGTAGTGACGAGAAATAATATACAAATGATGTAGTAAAGTGATCATGATTACAGCTGAAGCAGCAGCTGCTGCAACTCTTCGACTGACACTAGTTCCCAAAACAAACCGCTCCCTCAATGCTGCAGCTTCAGTTAAGCTTTCTCGAGCTCTTTCCAGACCCTCAGTTATATACAGGCTGACCTGAAGTAGGTGAAGTGTGTGGCAAAACAATAATCAGGAATACTAAATAAGAGAAGTGCTCAAAATACAGAACAAGACCAAATTTTACCTGGTCTAGAAGGCAAGTAAAAACAGCTCGCACATTAGCAGCAAGTGGGGCAGGCTGCATAATGAAAACCAAAGATTCATTAAGTAGTTTGAAAATAGTGTCATATTGTCCAGACTGAATCAATTGGCAGACAAAAGTTCCTGTCTTTAGTTTGGCACATTCTATAAAAAACCTCAAATGGTCCAGCATAGAAGCATGTATACCTGTGCTGAAAACAAAGTACATCTAGATATAGCTTCTTCATTCCATCGAACAAACTCAGTCACAACGGTGACAGATATCTGCTGCTGAGAAGATGAAACTGAAGCTCCTTTTGAACGTCCTATTGTCCCTGTTGATTCAGACTGCTGGCTTTCAGCTCTCAGCTCCTCCATCTGGATAATAGGTGCAAGGTTTTTAATTGGAAAAAGAATCCATTAAGGCAGACATCATACTAATTTAAATCAGAAGCAGGCTCATGTGAGGAGGAAGGAGATATGGAGTTCAACAGTCTGAGGAAAACCTTTGATTTATACAGTTGCCTGAGAGAAGCCTGCTCATACTCTATGTATATATCTTTATGTGGAAGGAATAAAGACTCCGTTAAGCCTGATCAACAGAAGAGATGGTGTTTATATAACTATGTCCAGAAATTATATAAAAAAAATACCATATATTGTGATAACCAGCAGTACTAGTTACTGCTTAGATATTTATGTGGCAGGATTAATGCTTTCTCTTGTTAATTGCTAGGAAAGACTGCTGAGAGTGTTAGT
Organism: Prunella vulgaris; assembly: GCA_026898435.1. Lineage (NCBI taxonomy): Eukaryota > Viridiplantae > Streptophyta > Magnoliopsida > Lamiales > Lamiaceae > Prunella > Prunella vulgaris. Next base: position 655,506 of record JAPKLY010000014.1, on the reverse strand, counting down.
ACTCTTTCTTTCTATTGAACCAAACACTTTTGTAGATTCTCTTTTTCAATATACCTTCAACATCCAAGTCCCCGCACCCCACACCACGTAAATCCTTAGCAAGACCCTGTGTCTTCTCATATGTCACTGCTAGCAATCTAAGATACTGCAGGTATAAAATAAAAGCAGGTTAACACTTCTTGAAGTTGGATGGCTGGACCCATAAGAACAGTTAGAAGCTACAGATGGAACTCACTAATATAAGTCCACCTTCTTCCATGCGTGGTGGATTAAGTAGAGATGGTCTCACCAAAAGCTTCTCAAGAAGTTTAGGAATTCGGTCTTCCAAAACGCGCTATGAGTCACGAGATAGCCACAAAACAATGGATTGCAATCAAGGTTAACTTAATTATATAAACATACGCACTACCACACACTACATTACTTTTCCAAAGTTTTTTGTAGAAGAAAACTTGGGAATATAATAGTCAAGCAGTCTGCTTCATCAAAGATAAATTTGAGTGATTGCTAACTTCGTAAACCAAGAGTATAATTTCTTGATTTCCTCGAGTTTGATGAGGCATTCTGATATTATTCACCATAACAGCGGGAATTAATAATTACAAGGCTCATGTGTTGTTATTCTTGTCAAATCTCATTTTGTTCTTTTAGTAATGCCAGTTTTTAGCCTTCCAGCTGAACAACCCACAAATCTCTTAAATAGTTCATCCTCTATCGGTGGTTCCAGAAGCAAAAACGATTTCCCGCTAGGAATAATCCTGAAAACGGAAACAGAGCATCCTACCAAATGTGCTTATATAGCACGATTGGAAGTCCGTACGCCAGGACCTATCAGACGCAAGAAGAAGAGAATTATGCAAGAATACCTGAACCAATATTGACATGACATCATTTGGTGAAGGAAATACTGCTGTTATTGTTGCTGCTTCTTTCCGTACAATATCTGCATGGAGCATGCCAGTTAAGCTAAAACAAGAGGTACATTTCCAAGCCAACACCTCTTTAGATCAGTGGAATAATCCAGACCTGTTATTTCTTTGTACAAAGAGGCCAGCCCACGTGCAACATTGCTAGGACTAAGTTGAGAACCTGGGTCACCAAGAACTAATCTGGCATCTTCATTCATGACCTCCAAATCAAACATTGGCCGTAGACCCACATAATGCTGCATAGCACTGGTGCCCCGATTGAACTGAATTCCAAAACTAATATGTGAAGGATGGCTAGAGAACCTTGTTTAAAACACTATCTATATCTATTTGCATAGGAAACCTATTCTGTTAAAGCAACTTTCTAAGAAAAAAGTTGTGAAGCAATGACCAAGAACATTCTGAATAATTATATCAGGAATAATCATGGTAAGATTCGGACTTAATCAGCCATACAAAAATCAAAATCTAATTACCTGTGACAAAATTTTTGCACATTCTGACATTGTAGATAGTTCCCGTTTCTGTGATGCAGCATCAAATCTGCCCAACAATCTGTTTTCCAGTTCTGCATGTCCAGTGGTAAAGAAAAAGCAAATGTTATTTCACTGAAACAAAAGACTAAAGTTGAAATAAGAAAACAAGATGAAATGCAACAAGAACCCTTGAAGCCACTTTACCAAGAATATATACCTCTTACAACAAGAGAACTATCTCCGAAACAGTGACATAAATTTCCTTCTAAAATATGTAAAATACCTCTTACAAGATAAGAAATGTGGGCATCCAACCCAAATAAGTAAAAAGTTAAGAAAACTTCCTTTTAAAAGATCACAACAATAAATGATATCCAAAAAAGGAGTCCATATATGAAACTTTATATCATGATTAAAATAATGTAAGGTAAACAAGGCATACAGTTGTGCAGAGGATACTAGGGACTTTCTTATCCCCAAAGCTCAATTGAACAAAACAAATGACTCACTCAAGTAAAAAACTGCGCAAAAGGGAGGAGAAAAGATGGTTAATTTGCTAAAAAAAAATACCTATGTTTTGCAATATGATCATTTTGGTGTTCCTCAGCCTGGCTCCAGAAAATCAACATAACAAATTCTTCACAAAAAAACTCAAATAATATAATTTCTTCTGCTCAGAGGAGGACACTCATTATGAGTGTATAGCTAAGGGAGCATCACTGTTCTCATTAAACAGGGTAATAGGTTGATATTTCGACAGTTTTGTGCTTTATTAGGGCAATCATTAAGCATAGGTGAGACATGATTATTGCCCGAAACTTTGCCGTAACTGCATTTACTAGACATGGTGTGACCGTGCATGGTATTTTATGGTCTTTTATGTATCTTGCATGCTCATTCAATCTTGTAATTAGAGATCAAGAAACTAGTGACATTTTATAGTACACCAATAAAAGGAGGTCAAACATAACACACCGTTGCAATATTCTTGGAGATTAGCAACTGCCACTTCTAATCCTCTGCTTGCTGTTGCATTCCCAATAGCTGATGATGCGATGCCTTGTCTTCCAATATCTTCCTCGGCGAACGATCCTGAAATCACGTTTGTTACTGAGCTTTTGATAATTATATTAAACTGAATATTTTGTTTCATGGAAACTGCAAAATTTTTACACATAATTCTAGATATTTCTTGACACTACAATGTTTAGCTTCAAGGCCTGTGTACTAAAAAGACAAAGGCTCTGAGCCAAGAGCTTATCATTAATGGAATCTTTTATTATTGTTCAGTCAAAATATTATAGGATGAGCCTGGTATCGGCACTATCTGTCAGGCTAATATATCTTAATTCAGAAAGGTTGAAGAAGACCATAGTCCTTTAGCCAAGTAGACAAAATGAACATGAGAGCAGTAACATTTTTAGATCTTCTCTGCATTTTTCAATAAACAAAGATATTAGTGACAACACTAAAGCTTTAACTTGGGCAAGATAGTCAATCCAAATCATGATCCAGAAAAGTGGATTCATTTCATCGCATAGATTAATATATCTTCATAAAGAACAAAAAGTTAAAACAGAAAAATTATTGGTTTATCAGACTAGAATCAACTCACCATTTCAAGAAGTGAAACAGAAAGTTAAAACATAAACTGCAACATTTACATATCTGAGACGTTTTTAAGGGCAAGACCACAACATATATAATATGTTACAAATACCCAAAGTTGACTGGAAACTAAGAATTTTAAAATTGGGCAGAATTACCAAAAATTTTACAATTGAAGTGCTCACTACAAAAGGACATTACTCAATTTCTGTGCTATTGAAGCTGCTTCTGCAACCCGACTATCATCAGAAAATAGAGGTGAAAGTTCCATTAGGTCGCCCGGACTGCTATTGAACTCCATCAAGTACTGCAGGATGAAATTCACAAGTGCTACTTAAAAGGACAGACGACTAATCTAAGGTACATTCTAAACACATTCCTGAATAACTTACCTTAATGAGATCTATAGTCTGAGTGGCAGTTTCTCGTTGGGCATCAGCACTCTGAAAAGGTGAATATAAAGCTTAAATCAACAAGACTAGATTGATAATCAGTAATAGTTTATTGGACTTAGTATTATCTGCTCTTTACACAGCGCATGTAAACCTTACCTGCAGATGATCTCCTATCTTTGCAGCAGTTTGGCCAACACTAGATATACGTGAATCTAACCTTGCAAAACTGTCAAACAAGCCATCAACACCTTTTTCCAGCTGCATATTTTACGGAAAAAGAAACAACAATAGTTAGTGGCAGGCCATCATGATAATGAAACCAAATATAGCAGAAATACTTGACACATATCAATCTAGACGACCAACAGAGCATTAACGGAATCAGAAGGAATGTCTGTTTAACCCAAGCTGACTAACCTCAGAAAGTGTTGTGCGGTGCTTGGAGTCTTGAGCAGAAACTTCCTTTCTGAGATTGTATAGTTTCCCATCAATCTATGAGCAAGTACCAAGATTAGGAGGATGGATGATCAAATAACAACAATAACAAAACAAAAATGATAGTCAAAGTTTTACCTGTTTCCTAAGATCAACCAACTGCATACACGAATTCTTAAACAAAGATAAGAGAGAATCTACTTCAGGAAAAGATGGGCTTGATTGTGCTTGTGCTGCTTTCGCGGTATCAGGAGAAATTCGTAAATGACCATTTGACATAGCATCATGCCCTTCAGAAGTATCTATTTCTTCCTCTAGATAAGAAGGTAGCAGCTCATTAACCAAGTTTCCAAACAATGCATCAAATGAGAAGTCCCCCTACATGATGTAAGCAGATTACAGAAAATAGTTAGCTGCATGATAAAATTCATTGAAATTTGCACGCGCACATATACAAAATCACATGTTTGAGTCATCACCTTAAAGTCATCAATATCTAGAACAAGAGGATAAGAGTCAGCTGATGGAGAATTAGAAAATTTCCCAGTCCTCGTTCCATCTTCGGTCTCTTTCATCTGAATCAAGATCTAAGTGTCAGAAGATAGAACACATGACGTATAACTTGGCTCAAGACTATATAAAAGGTGGCCAACTAAATCAACTTTAAAGCAAAATTTGTAGTACTATAATTTGAGACCACAAAGATAGGTAGTCAAGATAAGCATGCATCTCCCATCCACCAAAAAGGAGGAAATTTCATACTTCCACTTGATGGCTCAAAATGAAGAGAAGCAGCCGTTTATATCACAATTGCAGACCGTACATCAAAATTTCAATACAGTTCTCTATACATTGGCAAGATCATTGCTGCAATTATTCCTGCTTTAAACAGCAGTACCCCACAAAATTAAAACAATTTCAGAATTTCTAGAACCCGTAGTTCAACTGCATATTAAACTGTCTACACTGACAGCAGTCCTGAACAAAACCACTACAATTAGGACTTACCACTCACTTAACCCCTTAATGTCAGAACTACGATCTTAAATCAACTTATTTTTCAACTTTCAAGTCAAGATATTCAAGTAAAACCTCTTAAAGAGCTTGATTATTTAAATAATCTCTTGAGCAGCATAATCACGACACGCTAAAAGCAAGTTATCAAGCATGCATTCACTGCATTTGGCCATATCAAATAACTGCCACTAGATTAATTTACAACATGAGCTTCCAACCACCCAATGTTTAAAGAATATAAACAGGAAAAGGTTAAAACATACTGACGATAACGTAAAACACACACAGAGGACTGTTTTAAACATTGATCAATAGACTAGAACATTACAATTTCCATTCAGAATGTTGTCACGATGCAGTGAAGACCTTTATGTTACTAGTAAAAATGATATATCCACGATAGATTTTTTTTATGGCCAAAAGAGCGAGATCTATTGTATGCGGTGACTTCACCGAGAAAATCAGCCGAAGAGTCAACAGATAAGTATTCACATAACAATTATCCTCCAGGTGAATGAAAATTCAAATCAATCATTAGAATATATAATCTAATTCAAATGAGCAGGACTCATAAAAGAATAACTCATATTAATTCCACAAAAAATACCAACGGGTGGATCGTAGAAACAGAATGACTTTACCAATTTAAGAAATAACCGTAAATACAACTACACCATCAAAATCACAAATTCTTCATCGAATTATAAACCTAATGATTCCAAGTGCGGCAGAGCACAGATTCTCAAACTAATCCGAAAGTATAAACTAACTCCTAAGGAAAAAGAAAAAGAAAACGACAGGCATAAAAACCGGAAACTTGCCTCGGATTCTTCCGAGGTCCAGCGGAACGACGTTGAGGCGACGGAACTTCGCAGTAAGAGACAAAATCAGACCACCGATGAATTTAACTTTATTGTAGAGAGAGAGAGAAAGAGAGAGAACAAGCTTTGTTCAGATCGCAAAATATGATTCATGTATAAACTGCCTATATGTTTGTATATGTGTATAAAGCCGATGTAATCTACAGTAGCAAGCAAGAAAGAAAATTCATTAATAGAAATAATTAAAAGCAAGAGGTAAAAACAGTAAACTAATCACCCAGAAGTTTTTTTATAGGATGGAGGGAAATATTTACCATGGTTAATCTTTAGATTTCTACTGTGCTTGGGTTAAACACCACCACAGTCAGAAGAACAGCTGCGATTAAGATTAACCACTTGTGGTATGATTTGAAACCGCGAAAATAAAAATCTTCACATATTTAAAATTATTATTGTTTTATAATTTTATTTTTCAATTCTCAATATAAAATCGTGTTCTTTATTTATTGTAATAAAACAATGCATATATTCAAAAATATGGAGCAATATAATAATAATAGTGGAATAACTGATCCAGATTTACAGTTTTTACTAATTAGTTTTGGAAAAATTACAAAATGATTCACAAAATTGATATTATTTACAAATTGATTCTGTGCAGAAAAAAAAAATGCTTCTGTGCAGAAAAAAAAAATGCTTCTGTGCAAATATTATAAACCAATTTATAAATATAATGACTCTTTTGAACCAATATGTAAATCACCCATTAATTTTCTCAATTTAAGACAATTATTAATACCATCTAAAACTCTTAAAATGTCTCTTAAATCTCAGTTTAAAAATCTCTGGCTGTTCAAAAAATTCTTTCGAAGATATTAAAGATAGCATAAAATATTGAACTCAATTCAAAAGTTAAAAATAAAAACAATTAATGGTGATCTTTAGAAGTTAAGAGAACAAAAGAAACAATTTGAAATGATCGAAGTACTCGAATTTTATGTAGAAGTTAATTCCTGATGGTGAACCAAAAGCACAAAAATAAAAAAATTATAAAATAATTCACAAAATTGATAATAATTATAATCTTCTAAAAGAAATATAGTATACTCTTCGTCCTCGTGCTCTTCTTCTTCTTCACAAGCTATACACAGACAGCAATTCTCTAATTCCCATCTTATATCAAGTTCTGAAAATAACCTGCAATGGCCTTCTTGCAGAGTTGCAGTTCCAAGGGATCAAAATTTCTTGGATTCTTTAGAGAGCACAGGTAGTCTGTGCTAAAAGTACAGCTCCATAAAGAACTCCTTATCAGGTTCCATATAAAAACTGTATATAGTGTTTGCAGTAATTATATACAAAGAAAGTGAACCACAAGCCACAAGAGCAGAATAAATTATTCATCCCAACAAAGGTTAGTAATTACCATGCATATATCCAAATAAATGACAAATATTGCACCCGATGTATTTCCAGTAGTGTGGCATCTACCCGTAGAGTTATATATTGAATTGGAAGCAATAGAAAGTGTACACAATCCCCCTCTCTCCACTATTAGTCTATTACCAGAAAATACAAGCAGGAGTCAACTCAAGATTTTTTTTTCCATGTCCTCTCTTCTACTATGACATTCTTTTAGACAATTTCGTCTTTTCACTGAGTTAGCAACTTTGAGTCGCAAGCGACAATCTTGACTGAATCAACGGTCTCCTGGCCTTCCTCGCTTTTAAGCTGAGCATTTTGTAAAATGAAGGTCCAGACGTTGTCACAGAAGCGATAAGTATGAAGATGTCCCTGTAGCAACAAGTGCAGAAAACAATATATATTGAGTTTTAATATCGAAGTTTGCACAACCAATAACATAATAATACCAGGTATGGAAGGAAAAGCACAGATAAAATAGAGGTAAAATACAAGGAAATGCAAAAGAAAGACAAGGAATATGACAAGACTATAGGCCCAACAAACAGAATACAGACAAGAAACTGGAGACAGACACATAATGGATACAAGAACAATTGTCAAGTTTCTATTTCAAATTGTTACACGAATCAAAAGAATAGATAAAACAACTAAGTCATTGCCGAGTCCAATCTCAGAGCACGAAGAAAGTAAAGCAATTAACTGATTTACCTAGCACTAGCAACCTGAAATAACTTCAGATTATAGAATATTTATTAAAATGTAAAAGGGGATATGGAGCCAAGTTCAAAAGGCAACAGTAAAAATGATAAAATTTTCTGGAATACTAATGTAGCCGTATTGCATATATCACGGGAATTAGCAAATTCGAGTTTAACATGATGGCATTTAGCTTTATTTCATTGCCTTAGATTATACAATCAAAGTGACCCATTTAACCTATTGGTATTGACTACATGCAGCTGAACCACAAATAACAGTCTTAAAAATTATTTTGATTGCATTTTCTTCCATTTATTTTCTGATAACCCATTAGTTCCATAATGGTATCAATACTGTCAATAGGACCGTTATAAGCAAAAGGAAAGTAAATAATAATAATAAAACGAGAGCAAATTCTTTCACAAAGAAGCAACTGACATTCATAAGTAAAAGTGCAAGACATGAACTTGAAAGTGTAGCTAATACTCATAAGCTGACACCTTTCAGGAATCATTTGCAACAAAAACATAGAGGCACTAAGACGTGCATAACCATATCCTGTTTTGTAAAAGGAAAAGCCATGTTACCTTAATGGAAACCTTGCTTTTCACCTCAGTCTCCAGAGCTTCAGTCATTGACTGTGAAGTAACATTAGATATAAGCTTAGGAAGAGAACATAGGCACTTGCCAAACAATTATAAACCCAACTTCAAAGTCAAGCACATATATCTATTATCATGCTATTCCTGTACATTGTTGTTAAAAAAACTACAGGAAGTGGCACAACTTCCCAGGTCCAACTCCAAGCAATCCACAACCCACACACGATACAATTTACAATCTGGAAATTATGTATTACTATGTGTGGATTCAAGTAACTAATTATAATTTAAAGAGTAGAATTATATGTGGAAATGAAAATTAATAGCTTAGAATGATACTTTTCCTCAATTAATTCTTACGAGTGTTACTGCACAGTTCCAACCCAGACCATCAACAATCAAACGACAAACTTCATCTTTAATCAATTCTACAATACAATCTCTTTTTTTCACGAGACAGATAACCTTGTCGAATTGAATCAAAACTTGAATGGCGAGTTCGGGGCTCAGAATTCCGTTAGAAACCATCTGATCCAACGTTTCTGTCAAGCACATCCCAATCGTCGATCTCCTGTACAGCTCAAAAGTGGCCATTCTCCGATTAAAACACTACCCCCACACTACAAGATTCCAAAAGGTAAATTAAATCGAGATCCAGTTCTCGTAAACATATCAAAACCCGAAAATAATAAACAAAAAGCAAGAGAAAAAAAAGTACCCGCTCGCTCGATCTATTAATTCTTGCTGATTCAGGATGTAAAGGAATTTTGCGTGTGCGAAGACAGAGAGATGTGAGAGGGAAAAAGAGAGGGAGAAGAATTGGGGCTTTTTATACCCTAGATTTTATAGATGGGGGGTTATATAGCGAGCGGAGAAATAGCAAGGCGGAATTGAAAGACGATAATGCCCTTTGAGCTGCCTCATTATATTGTGGGCTTCATCACGAATATCTAAACTCGGAGGCTTATTGGGCCAATGCCCAAAACCTGGGCCACACTAATAAAATATTTAAGTCCAAGGGTTGGTTCTATGTTATTCCTATTTTATTTTTGATATATGAAAATTAACTTAATTTTGATAAATAATAAAGTACCCATCATTATTATTGCATATGTAAGCATAAGTTTTATATGAAAATGTTCGTGACAAATACATCATAAAATTATTTAAAGTGTCAAATTTTTAGGTAGGTGTACAAAATATTCATCAGCAGTATCAAAAGTTACGGTTAATAAAATTTATAATAATTACAACAAAATATCACTGATCCAAATTTTTAATACTTCTGATGAGATTTTTATACACCTAATTAAATATTTAATACTTTAAAACTGATCCATAATAAGTTTATCATAAATTATTTTCATAAAAACATTACCGTAGCACATTAGGAAAATTAAAGATCGTATTTACAAGACAAGTTTCACAATTATAAATAGCTACTAGTTGTGTGATATAGTGTCTCATTTAGAACTCTACAAAGCGCTTGTTTTGAAACATTTAAAACAACTTCTATAATAATTTTTTTTTTAATTTCTCTAATTTTTTAAAAAAAATTATTTTAGAAATTATTTTGTAGAGTTTTAAAACAGATACAAAATAGCTTCTTCTTTTTTTCAAACGATACGAAAGAATGCTTTGAAAAAAACTATTTTAGAAGCAATTTTTAGAGTTTGAAAACAGAAACATAAAGTTCTTAAAATTATATACATGAAAATGAATGTTAAAAAAACATAAAATCATTGTTTCGATGTAAAATACGCAAGAAATAAGATTGTTATGAGTTTTGAGCTCAATGACCAATTAGAAAAACCGCTAATGTCAACATATATGTAACCAATTCACCCATATACTACCTCCGTCCCGGAACTACTATAAAAGTAGTTCCGGACACGTGAAACAAGAAAAAGTAAGTATATGAGTGTAAAGTTAAATAATAAAATAAAAAAAATGTGTTTTGTTGACTTTTGTAAGTAAAATAGGTTTCTTTTTTAGGTGTGTGAAAGAAGAGTTGGGACGTCCAAATAAGAAAAGTGTGAAAGTAGTTTTGGGACTGAGGGAGTATAATTTATTCAAAACCACATAACATATGCTCCTTTTATTAGTTATTACACGTGCATGCAATACCCTCCTGATCTCTCTCTCTATCTCTTATTTTAATTATTTATAAATAAATAAAAAATCTCAAAAACATCTGTCGGGGACCCAATGAGGCAACGCCGGACTAAAATGGTTGGACACCACACGCGAGTCGAGCAATTCCACAATGGGCGTAAAGCTGACACACCTCGGCACTTTGTACTGATTAATCGAAGCCCCCCTCGATATTGCATAATCCATCACCTCCTCAAACGTCCCATTTTTCACCACTCGTATCTCCAACGCCCCCAGCGCCTTGTCCGCCACCCGGCTCTGCCGGTACACCGAGTTCAGCGACTCCTCCATAGCCAGGCAACACTGTTCCATCACCGAGTCACTCACTGAATCACCGTTCCCCAGCAGCTCCCAATATATCACGTAGTGACCCGGAATCGTCCTCGTGTCAGCATAACTCGTGTATTCGACCACGCTCGTGTTGGATTTCTTTAGTAAATGAGAAGCTTTTTCTATTGCCCCTTGTAACTCGGACTCATCCGTCTTGTCCGCGTCGATGCTGAGTAACACGTTCTTCCGCCTCACGAATTGGAACTGTGGGGCCGAGTTGTGGAACCCCGTGACTCGGAGGATGTCGCCGACTCGGTACCGGTACAAACCCGCGTGCGTGGTGATCACGAGCTCGTATTCTCGCCCGACTTCGACTCGGGCCAAGTCGACGAGGCTGGAGCGGGTTTGTGATCCTGGTGAGTTGGGCAAGAACTCGAAGTAGGCCATGTTTGGCATGATGGTGTACGAGACTCGGGATGGATCGGCCATGGGATTGAGATTAGGCCCGAAGAAGCACTCAGAAGACGCGTACATGGTGCACGCTTTGGGCAATCCGCCGCTGTAGTAATCAAGGGTCGGGATATACTGAGTCATCGCGCCCGTGACAATCACGTCCAGATATTTCGTGTTTGGCCAAATCCTGGTGATGATCCTCTCCCAGCTGTCCTTACCGCACTCGTGCGCAACGAAATCCGCCAGCGCCGGGTCGGGTCGCGAAACGCGGCCCATGCACGCCCGGATGGAAGGGTCGGTGATTTTCGGGTCGAGTGAGCCGGTGCGGATGTCGTGAGTGAGTTGCTGCCAGTTGAGCTGGAGGAACCTGATGGCCCGAAGCAGGCCCGAGGCGAAGACCGCCCCGATCCGGAGCACGTGGTGGCGTTCGTAAAGCCCGCAGAGCATCTGAGTGTACATGCTCTGGAAGGAGTCCTCGCAGAGGATGGCTTCGTTGGGGCTGGTATAGACGTTATAGGGGTCGTAGGGTCGGGCCGTGAAGTGTGGGCTTTTGTAGTAGCTAGTGAGAACCGTTCGGGCCAAGAGCCCGCTTTTGGTCTTCGTCTCCGCCTTTATGAAATAGAAGTAGAGCGCTTTGCCTTTGTCGAGTCCTTTCACATATCTGTTAAAAAACACAACTTCAGTTTGAGAGAGAGAGGGGGAGAGAGAGAGAGAGAGATGGATATTTACGTGTTCATAATGGGCGTGAGAAGGCTGTAAAGAAGCTGACGGCGAGTCATGTCCTGTTCAATGCTTGGCATCAGTTTTCTTTCCCCAGCTGAAGTTCCCGAGCTTTAAAATTTCATTAAAAATCGAAATAATTAGTTAAGCAGAAAGAAATATATAGTTTTATCTTCCACATGCAAGTTAATTCTAAAAAAATTTAAATTAAAAAATTGTATTTTGGGAGATAATTTGATAAAATTTTATGTAAAAATATTAGTTGGACTAAACGTAACGTACGTGGATAAAAAAATAATAACATATATTTTATATAAATAATAAATATTATATGATAGTTGAATTTACGAGAGAATTTTTTTAAGAATGCCAAAAGAAAAAATTGTGCATGTTATGGGAGTATTAATTAGTATACCTGGTGAGAAATTCGGAGATGGGGTGAGCAGATAATATCGGGGAGCGATCTCCGTTTGCTATTCTCTGGATCAACGGCTGGATGTCGTCGTAAGTAATCATGGGAACTTTCGACTTGAATGTCTCCCGATCAGTTGCTCCGTCAAGATTGAAAGCCTTGAGATATTGGGTTTCAGCATTCTGCCTTAGGATTTCTGCCAATACATTTTCTTGCACGGCGTCCGCATTTAGCGTCATCTCTTCAATAAACTCAAGAGCTTTAGCATCTTTTTCACATGCAGGAGAACTCATTGTAGTATATTTCGAGTTATTTTAAGAGAGAGAAAGAGGAGAGAGAGAGGAAATGGTAGTGATGAGGGTTGAAGCAAAGGATTGAGAGCTATTTATACAGCAATTATTTGAAGTAAAGACAAGCTAGGGTGATATATATCTTGTTACACGTGATGTCATCGTAATATTTAAAATAAATAAAAGTCAGAGGAGTAATGGGTCAAAATAAAAAGTGAGCGAGGACAAGGGAACAACGGTCCAGCTGTCATGCCACCGTGACGAGGGACAAGGTGGTCCCACAACTGCCGCAATGCTCCTGCAGTGTGTACCATTCTTGGCATTCCACCAAATTTGCCAAAATATATCTCATTATTTCTATAAATACAAAAGAAGCTTGTTCGTGTAGCCTGCAAAAGATAAATACAATTAGGCCTAATTTGATAGGAAAATGAGATAAGGAGAGAAAAAGAATTGGTGGAACACAAGATGAAGTGAAATAAGGTATTTAATATATTGTTTTATATGATATAATTAAAATTGCATGAATATTAATTTTTTATTTGGTAGATAATATAAATTTTTATCTTACCCACTCATAATCATCACATCTCACAACACTACACTCAATAATCTAAAATGTATTGTAATTAAAAATTGGTATTGGCAAGCAACCATATATCGTTGGAATAAGCACAGCCACCACCATCTACTGAAATTTGAAGTGTTACCCATCACAGAAATCCAATAATTATGGCCGATTGAAGCAACACAACTCCCAGCGAAAAAAGTCATCTCCATTGCCGATAACCAGTCATCCTCAACAATTAAACCAATTATCTTCATCTCTATCGCCAAGCACACATTACCAGGCATGACCAATTTTCAAGTTAATTGAACTATTTGAAGTCAGGATTAAATTCGCCCCAATCAAAGTCAGGAAATCGAAGATGACGAGGCTCTGTTTTTGGGATGTATTTTTCATCTTTCTTGAACCCCATGGTCATCTTTAAACATATCGGACGTATGAGGCGAGATATATTTTCTTGGCATGTGAATTCGAAAATGGTGAATTGTAAGGAAGACCTCTTGACCGTGATAAATGGACACTCAAGAAATGTTTTCTAGCATTTGATTGTCCACAAATCATTTTTCATAGGTTTTTTAGACCTACCAAACGAGCTCTTAGTAAAGAATATCATTCATATTCATCAAATTTTATCACAAAAACTTGTACTCCATATGTGTTTTATTTAATTTTCAATTAATTTTTTAATAAATTTTTTGTTATAATTAATTTCCAAATAATTTTGTCAATTAAATTACTTTACTCACGTTTCTCCATTGGATGAAGAAGATATAATTAAGTTCAAATTATCAATTATTCAATAGAAGATTTGGATAAGTCAAAATAGTATTTAGGCGACTATTTGGACTTCCAATAAATACACGCATATCTTCAATATTTCATGATGGGTATTCAATTTGTAAAATAGACGCCTCGTGAGTCATGGCGCTCATCAGTCATCAGGGGTGACGTCATTTGAAAGTACTCCGGCAATATGATGTTGTATAATGAATTGTCTCAACAATGGATATTCTTGTCTAAACACAATACTCTTCAAATTAAATATTACTAGTTCTATCTTACAAGAATTTATTGTTATTTTAAAAATATATAATAAGTAAAATGTATAAAAGGTAAATTGTGAGGTAAAAAATTTCTAAATTAAAATTTTAAGGGAAATTTTTATTTTGAAAATATATAAATATTTGTGGGCTAAGTTAAAAAAAAAAAACTTTTGCTAGACGAAGGTGATAATATATATCCAATAATTTAGTTTTAAAAATGATGAAAAGTTACACTTATTTACAGTAAAAAGTCATTAAACTTACTACTATTAGTTTTACAAAAAATTATAGAGACAATAACTTTTAAAAAGGTACACAGTCATTGATCATTATTTATATATGAAATAATCACATATTGGTATTAAATACATTGTTTTTAAATAAATATAAAACTTTTGCATAATTTTCCCTAAATTCAATTGAATAATTTATTTATTTATTTATATCTCAACACGATCCTCACTTTTATTGCATATTAAAAAAGAACGTACAAGAAAAGAAAAACGACACGAATGACCGAGGGGCTACGGCACTGGAAGAGAGAGAACACAAATCGCAACTAATCACTTTTGCCAATTTCAAAGTAAAGCAGTTAATCTTTTAGGATTATTTTATTTTTAGGGTATGTTTGATTCGTAAGATAAAAGTATCTATCCGTAAAAAATATGCACGGATAGATATTTTTATCTTACGAACCAAACATACCCTTATTGTTTTAAACATACTCCCTCCGTCTCACAACAATTTGCAAGGGAGAAGGGACACACAAATTAAGAATAAAATAGAATAAAGTAAAAAAAATAGTGTTTTGAGGGTTAATTTGGTAAAATTTTATATAAAAAGTGAAAAAGTTAGTTGGATTGAGTGTAATGTGGGCCCAAAAAGTGAAAAAGTAATGGCATTTTATGTAAATATGTAGATATTGTGAGGGTAAAGTTTATAAAAGAGTTTTCTTTTTTGGGTCTGTAAGTTTCTTTGGTACGTCCCGAAAAGGAAAACCTGCAAGTTCCTCTGGGACGGGAGGAGTATATAACTGTGACTTCATTTCAATGATGTCATACGTTGGAAAATTGATTGTTTAGATTTTCCACATTTAGACATAATATTGCCCATTCATGGACGCAACGTATCTTCATGTATATTTCTTGCTCATCAAATCGAAAACTTAAATTTTGACAGGCAGCTAAAATTAGCAACATTGTGTCTGTTTTAAAATTCTATAAAATAATTTTATAATAATTTTTTTTTTAAATTGTGAGAGATGATTTTGAAACAAAATTATTTTAGAAGCAATATAAATTTTTGAAATAGGCACATCATGTGTTTTGTTATCCAAAACTTTCTCTAGGCTACTTTTCATTTGACTTGTGAGTTAGATAAAAAATTAATGTGGAACATTTTAGGGAACATGAATCTCAGTTCATTTTTGATGTGCTTAAACTCTGAAATCTATTGCACATGGACTATTCAACCAAAATAAATAATGCTAACTACTGCTCAAAACAAAACCCTGTGTTTAATTGATTTATAAGAGCACTCTCTAGGGTTGGAGGCAAATTTGCCACCAACAGTAAAATCATCTCCAATCATAAAATTCAAATCTTAACCCAATTGTAATATTCTTTTAGAATATTCTCACTTTAATAAAATTTATTTTTTATTTTATTATTATAAATGTATAATTAATTTTATAATTTGTTACATATTTAAATCTTTAAAAATTAATTTAATAAAAATATATATTTAATAAGAAAAATTAAAGAACAATGAATCAATTATTTAAATCACAAAATTTAATAACATAATACATCACATTACATATTAATATAGAAATATTACGCATCTAATAAAACATAATGCAAATCTAAAAATATTACAAGACAATGCAAATAATATAAATTGCATATTGGTAGTCATTAATTCTCAGTCTATTTGCTATGTTCTATCCGTCTATTTGATATGTTGTGATCTTTTAAATTTAAATATGATATATCTTTTTTAACAATTAGTTACAATTTTAATTTTTATTTAAATACAATAACTATTTATATTTTAATATTTAATTATTAAATCATATTATATTATATTATAAATAAATTTAATATTAATATATATTACACGGCTACATAAAAAAATATATATAATACAATAAATATATAAATCATACCAATAAAATAATTTAAAAAAAGAAGAAAAAAAAAAGAAAACGTTTGCTTTAGGGTTCATGAATGGTATTTAGCTACATAATTTGTGTCGCCTTTGGATAATGAATTTGCCGCAAAATGAGGTTTGAGGCAAAGAAAGCGTCTCCCTTGGGAGTGCTCTAAGTCCAATAATTAATTTGTTTTTAAATTGAACTTGTTCCATACAAATTACACGTTTTTACATTGGTCATGTAAGTTTGAACATATTTTGTTTTTGACCATTTTATAAATTTATTGAATCAATATCAATAATATGGATTATTGGGTGTGTAAAGTTGAAATTAGATATTCCTATTCCCATGTGGAGTAACTAATTTTACTAATAAGTGCATTTTTTTTTATTTAAACGACGTGAAATAACTCAAGTGGTTAGAAACTATAAATAGATTATTGTGGTCATGAAGAACTCAAAACTTTTAGATGAATATATAATATTATATATAGATAGATAGATTAAAAATTTCTCATTTGTAGTTAATTTTTGGGCTTATAGTGATATATAATACAAATCCATTAGTTTAATATAGGTTACATGATCAAAAGGACATATATTTAGAATTCTTTGATGGTAAAAAATTATTTATTTTTGTACATTTTTATTGATTACTTTTTTTTTTTTTTGAATGCAAGAATAAGAATAATAGAGGAATTCAGAGGAGAAATACGCTACTATTACCTAATATGATGCTACTGGAATTTGACACCAATTCAACAAAGGGTGCTCTTGATGAGAGAATGTTTAATCCTAAATCTTAATCAAAGTTTATAATTTTCAAGTAAATTATTCTCATTTATATTGAACACTATTTCTATATTATTTGTGTTACTTGACTAAAAAGTAAAAAAAAAAAAAAATGTGAAACTTTATTTATATATATATTTAGATCTTTAGTAATCAAGTGGAATAATTTATTTTATTTTGATTAGATTACGTGACATAGAAAATTATAACTTGTAAATGTGTGTTTACTAATTTAATTATGTCATCACTTTAGTTTAAGTAATTAAAGATTGTGATTAAAATATGTGTGTGTTAATTCATTTTAAAGAACGTGAAGTGTAATATAAAAATTTATTCTGCATTATACAGTTAGTTTGAGTTTTGAGTATATTTTTAAAAAAAAATTGGAGAAAAAAGAAGAAGAAGAATTCAGACGAAAAAAATTCTATAAATTATTAATTTTTAATAATATGCAATGTGCATAATATATTAATGAATTGGTATCTTTGAAAATTTTCCACTCGAAAAAGAGAATTCTATTATAAATGTTCGAACATCTAATTTTATGGCTTGGACAAGAAAAGTTTATGCTCAAAACGGACCTCACAATATCCCGTAATACCCTCCGACATATTGCATTAAACCACGTGCAAAAATGTGAGCATAAATTTAGTGGACGGAGGTAGTACAAAATAACCGAAGCAATAAAATTGAGAGGGTCTAATTAAATTAAAAAAGAAGTTGCACTTTTCTTCCTCCTTGAAATTGATTGAATGCATGCACACAATAAATAGATAAATCGATTGAAAGCATCAAAAGAGCAAAAAGCAAATGGTCCCAGAAAACGTTTAATTTGTTGCTGAAAATTAAATGAGTAAACTGTACTATCAGTCTATCACTATTCAAACAAGGATTATGATGGCTCTCATATTTTCATTTTAACAATTTTCTCACTCTCGAGATGGGATTTGGATCCACTCTTATATAGAAAGAGACTGTTGAACTATATATGCATACATACGTGCCGATATATAGATATATATAAAGTTAAATCTTTTTAGCATAATTTTAGACTCTATATACAACTGGTTTGGACCATAACCAGGTGAGTTAGCTCATCTGGTTGCCGGACTCTTCACTTGAGTGAGTGATCCGGATTTGATTCCCTTTGGGAACGAATTAGGTGGGAGATATAAAGTTGACTTAGAGATATTTTTATATTCAAATTTAAATAATTAATTAAAATGATTATGGGTACCAATTAATTAAAATAATGGGGGCATGTCATTCTATTTCTATCTGTACAAAGTCCCAAACAAGAGTCATAAGCTCTCTCCTAAAATCAATTAGGGTATGTTTGTTTTGGGATTAAGGGGGTCGTGGGAAGTCATGACTTTGAAATCTTGAGATGTGAAAACCTTGATGAATAGTAAAAGTGTGTGTTTGTTTTGGAATTTTAGTAGGGTAGGATGTTACTTTATGTCAAATCAAAGTGTGATAATGATTGACTTTATAGGTATAATAATAGATATAATATGTATTTTATGAGTGTTGTGTTGGAAAGAGTAATAATAGGTTTAATATGTATTTTTAGGTGTGAATTGAGTTTGGGATGTGAAATCCAGATGTTACATCTCAAACTCGTATAGAGACGTGATCGCAAAGTCCTACGTCCATCCGTGCTAGTCCCAAAACAAACATTACCTTAGAACCTTCTCAAATGTTTTGAAATGGGCTAATGTGAGTTTCATTGGGTTAGGCCTGCCATGTCGAACCCGTAACAAGTTTTTATTGGGCTTGAAAGTTAAAATAGACTTCCGAAAATTCTACGTACATTTTTTTTATTAAGAGTAAATCTCTTATGTACTTATGCAACTGATCATATTTTTAAAAATTTATATTTTTTATTAGTAAAAAGTTATTTTTTAAAATATATTTTTCAATAATAACATCTACTATGACACTTTAAGTAATAATTGGTGTAACTATTTAAAAATACACTTGAACGCACGGTGCACACAAGAGAAGGCGGGAAAGAGGAGGTCTCATATACAATTGGTGCACGGTTCACTCATTCAACAAGTGAGATTGTTTACATGGAAAAGTGAACTGATTATACTGAAACATGTGGGTCGATATACTAAAAAATTTACATTGTTATCGATTTACAGTGAAATTTTTTTAGTGCAATCAACTCATACTTTTTAATGTAATTATCTTTCACTTTTTAGTATAAGTACACAGTGTACCAGGTGCATATATATGAGACTTATTTTAAGAAAATATGCATATGATTATTCCAAAAATTTACATATTATATATATTTTCTTGAAGGAAATATAAAACATATGTTCATTAGTAAATAAAGCACTGTTGTTTCAAAAGAGACAGAGTCTAGAAACAAATCATGTTCCAACTTTTGAAGACATGGTTATTAGTAATTTTTATGTTCCGGGTATAAGGAAATGGAATCAGATCTTGATTCAAGAGGTTTTCTCATCAGAAGATAAGGAGTGGATTCTGAAGAAAACTGCAAGCCTGAATAGAACTGAAAATATATTAGTTTGGCATTTCTTTAACATTGGAGTTTATACGGTGAAATCAGCATATCATCTTACGATGAGGGTCATATATAACAATTGGAAATTTCAGGAGATGTCATGGAAATATTTATTTAAGTTTAAAATCCCACCTTGGATAAAAAACTTCTAATGGAGGTTGTGTAAATGATGGGACGCAGTTATAGCGAAATTTGGAAAATGACCATAAATGCTCGAAAATGAGTGAGACAACATGTCATTTAGGGTTAATTTGATTCATAAGATAAAAATATATATCCGTCAAAATCATGCATGTGTTTTACGGATAGATACTTTTAACTTACGAACCAAACATACTCTTATTTGTTGATTGTCCTTTGCAAAAGGATGTATGGAAGATGCAAATTTACGGAAAGGATTGATGCTCTTTATTTTGAAGTGGAGTCATGTTGAGTTATTTTTTAAAATTACTTGAGTATTTGAACAGGTTGATGTAGAGAAAGTCGTGGGAATAGTGTGGGCTATTTGTAAACGCACCCTTAGTAAACAAAATAAAAATAACAAAATTTTCATAATTCAAATAATAATAATAATAATAATACCACAAAATCTAGTGTATTATACTAAATGCCTGTTTTGAAACACTTAAAATAATTTTTAGAATAATTTTTTTTTTTAAAGTTATTTATCACAGTTTTTTTTAAAAAAAAAAACTATTTTATATAGTTCCAAAACAAACACTAATAATGAGAAGACTACAACAAACATGATATCCTCGAAAATTCGTGAGCCAAAATATTAACATCCTTATGAGGGACTGATGCATAAAATTCATAATTTATCCTTCACCAGGGAGGATCAATTTTAAGTTAAAATTTTTGTTCTGAATCTATACAGATAAGATAATATAATTAGCTGAATAAATCACACGGCGTACATTTATCTAACTAATATAGTAGGAGTAACAAATTAATAAAGAATGAAAACCATCAAAAAATGTGGTCAAAATGTAGAAGAACGATGGACGAGGAGTGTGTGTGTGTTGGAGAAATAGACATAGGGGCATGGGGCAAAGATGTCTGCTAATGCATCGGTTATTAATTCTCTAATTTTTTGAGAATTTATTTGATTGTCTAATTAATTGTGATAATACTCTTTAGTCTCTTTCACCTTCCACATTAAGCTTGCTCTGATTTTCTGTGCACGTGTCCGCTTCGGATATGGATCCTCTGCTGGGTAGTGAAACTATCAAATGGTGTTGCTACTTTTCTAATCTATTAACACGGTATAAAAAAATCATGACTTGGTTTTGCTAAAAAGGGTTTTAAATAGAAGAGATATACGGCACCGTTTTAATACTCATTATCATTGCCCAACAGAAGATCCATTTTCACTTACATATAGGTTTAAAAAAATCACTATATTTACAAATATGTACTATGCAGAAAAAAAATGTGCTTCTGTGCAGAAAAAAAATATGTTTCTGTGCAAATATTTTGAACCTATTTGTAAATATAGTGATTTTCTTGAACCTATATGTAAATCATCCTTAGATTAATTCTTATTCTTTGCCTTTAAATCAATGTTTTTGAGAATTGATTGAACGTGAAATCGATCATAGTACTGGTTTGATTATCTCCTGAAAATTATTTTTAAATTTCAATTAGAAAAAAATCAATTAAAAATGATAAAAATTGGAATCAATTTGTTTTTAATATTTTTTTATTAAATTAAATTCTGAGACAAGTTGCAACACCCAAAAATATTTTATCTATAATTTTTATATGCATAACTAATTGATTAAAATCTGATATTATAATTTGAGTTATTTTGAGTGTTTTGATTTTGATTGTCTATAATTTTATTGTGTTTATTTCAATTTTAAATTTATAATTTATTAAAATTTTATATGAGAATATTTAATTAGTTTTAGTAATTTTTAATATAACATAGATAATATTTAAAGAAAATAAACTAAAATGATTTTAATGGTTAGATCGCCGGTCCAACGGTTTGAACCGGCAACTGATGCTCTGTCCAGTTTGGTTAGGGATGGCAATAGGGCAGGGCAGGACGGGTATCTAAGAACCCATGCCTGCCCCGTCGCCCCGCCCTGCCCCATGCCCCACTGCGGGCAGAACATTGCGCCCCATGCCTGCCCCGTCGCGGGGCAGATCGCCCCGCCCTGCCCCTAGAGCCGTCAATTCCGGCCCGGCCCGACCTACCCGACGTATGGGCTCGGTTGGACCGGAAAAATAGTGGCCCAAAAAAATTCGGGCCGTTTTGGCCCGGTGGGCCGCGGGCTGGCCCGTTTAGCCCGGTGAAATAAAATTTATTTTAAAATAATATAATTAATAATAATATAATTAAATATATTTTAAAATAATAGAATTAAAAATAATGGATTCTAAGACTTTTGAGCTTTGACGTGTATTGTTTTCATTTTTCAATACACCTCATAATTCAACAAACCCTAGTTTCCTAATTTTCAATAGTGGAACACACGACTCACCCTCTTCTCTACTTATGAACTGCTTTTATTATATTAGGACACTATGACTATGAATAATGATCTTTATTTCCTTTTTTAATTTATGTTTGAATTTGTGGTTTTAGTTCTATTTTATGTTTGTGTTGTTGGTTTGTGGATTGTAAAAATATAAGTTAACAGTGATTATAGTATAATTTTTAAAATTATTATTTTAAAAAAAATGGGCCGGGCTGGCCCGTTAGCCCGTGGACTAGATTGGGCTGGACTCAATTTTTATAGGTCTGACTGAAAAAATGGCCCGGCCCGGCCCGTGAACATCAGTTGGCCCGGTGGGCTGGGCTGGGCCGGACTGGCCCGGCCCGTTTGCCAGCTATACCTGCCCCATGTTATATATAATTTTATACCAAAATATAATATAATATATATTTTAGATAAATAAAAAAAAAATTTAAAATAAAATTAATGCAATAAATTTATCAAAAATATATTCAACAAAAATAATTTAAAAATAATTTTACATTAGAGTTACAATAAATAAATAATTAATATAATTTTAAATTTAATTAACATATTATAAATGTAGGATATTAATTTTATTTTATATGTTATAAAATATTATATATAGAATGTATTTATCTATTATAAAATATTATATATTTATTTAATATATACGATGGGGCAGGACGGGCGGGGCAGGGCAGTAAAAATGTAAACCCATGCCTGCCCTGCCCCATGCGCAGGGCGGGGAGGGGCTGCCCAATTCTCAGGATGGGGCAGGTCGGGGCTGCCCCAAATGGAGCAGGTCAGGACGGGCCGGCTATGGGGTTGGTCATTTTGTCATCCCTAAGTTTGATCATCTGTCTGGTTATGAAAACACTACTTCAAATAAATTAATAATTAATATATATGAAAACACTATTAAGTTTGATCATCTGTCTGGCTATCGAACTCCTCACTTGATTGAGTAATCTAAGTTAAATTTTCTCAGGGAAATTTTTTTCAGTAAAATATTATTATTCCATTTGTTTTCTATTCTTTTACGCTATCCTCTACCTCTTTATATTTCTTATACTTTTCATCAATATCTCAACACTATTATATTATTCTCTAGGCCCCAATATTTATTCTTACTTAATTTCTATATTAATTCGTTTCTTAAATATATTTTCATTTTACTTAAAAAATATTATTTTATTATTACATACAATCACTCAATTTATTAGTGAACTCCACAAATATTCCACAATTCTTACTTTGTTTATTTTATCATATTTAAAAAATTATGTTCACACAAAAAAAAAAATTGGAGACGTAAGGAATATATCTTTTACTGTGTTATCTTCAAAATTTCATAGTAAAATATTATATTTTAAAATAAAAATAAATTATGATATGTTAAAGTAATTAGTTAAAGTATCCGAATTCCTAAATCTGCAATTGTATCACTGTAACACTCCTACACTAAAGACTAAACTATAAAAAAAGAAAGAAAAGGAATTACTACAATTTAAAAAAGAAAAGAAAAAGAAATACTATTAAAAATATTATGAACACATATTTGTCGTCCTGATGAGTCACTCCATGCATGCAAGACGAGTGGGCCACATTTAGTGGAACTTAACCACAGCTTCTGCCACGCCCTCCAATGGAAAGCGGGTCCGAGTTCGGGTAACCGGGTTCGGATCTCCATTTTGCGTTGGATAAATAAACCACGGTTTTCTCGGGTGTCTTTGGAACTTTGACTGTGAGACGACGACATTACCAATGCTCTCTTCCCTTCTCTCTCACTGTCTTCTCAAAGAGAGAGAGAGAGAAAGACACTGCTGCCTATTTCTAGAGAGAGAATACCACCAGCTGAAAAACACAACACATAAATAGGATAGCTCAGCCTACTCATAGCCTCTCTCTCTCTCTTTCCCATTCACTTTAATCTCTCTCTCTCTCTCTAAATCCATACAAGAAGAAAGAAGAAGAAGCTTCCGTTGTTTACTCCCATAGACACATTTTCTCTCTCTTTAAAAAAAATTGTCTTCAGGCGAAATCTATGGCGGCGGGTAATGTCGGGTTCGGGGATGACCCGTTGGCTCCCGGGTGCTATTCGCAGCTCCTTTTCGCCGAAGAAAATTCGGGTCTTGAAGCGGACGGGTTATTCGGGTTCACTTCTGCATTCTCTTGCGATGACAACAATAACACCCCCAAGATGCTTTGTTTTGGTGATTATGCAGAGCAGTGTAATGAAAATGGGAAGAAAACGGGTCGGAAACCCGGAACCTCTTGCATGGACCCTTCGAGGAAAAATGTCAATGTCTGTAATCATCTCTCTAACCCATTTTCTCTCTCGGATCTTGCCTTTTCATGTTCTTTTCTTAATTTGCAGAATAAGAGAAACGGGTCGGGCATTCAGAACACGAAGGAAGGGGCCGGAGCCCCGAATAGTAAGAAGGCCAAGGCTGAAAATTCTGGTGGCGGCCGCCATGCAAAGGTGAATTAATTTGCATCGATCCTTTTTTAATGTATTTTATTATTGATTTTTTTTAAAAATAAATATTTGTGTGGTTTTGATAAATTGATTTATTAGGGTGCTAAGAAAGAGAAGCTTGGTGAAAGAATTACAGCCCTGCAGCAACTCGTGTCGCCGTTTGGCAAGGTCAATTTTCTGATTCTACCTCTGCATTACTATTGGTATTAGTTTGGTGGAATTAATGACAATTTAATGTTTGTTCAAATTAAATTAATTCAACATTTCTGTTAATTTTCCTACAAGATTTGACCGATCACATGTGTAATCGATTTATTATTTATTTATGAGTAGATATTGTGTGAAGTTAGTTCATAATATGAATCCTTCTTTATTAAGGTAAAACAATATATTTATAAATGGTAAAATAATATATTCACAAATATAAATATTGTATCACAGAGTGGTTTATATCATAAAAATTGTTGATATAATACTTTGTCTTTATTTATAAACCCAATTTTCTTTGTTATGTTTGGTTTTGTGTTTTGTCATTGCATGTTAACTGAAAGGAGGGTTTATTTAAAACAATAGATAAAAATTTTAGTAGGATCGTCTTGTGATGTGTGACCACATAAATTGATATGGGTCATTTCTATGGAGTCGATAATGAGTTATGTTGTGAAAAAGCTTAATTTACACTAGAATAGTTCAAAACAAGTTAACCATAATTAATGAACCAATGAATGAATCTTGACAAACTAATTAAAGAGACATATTTTAATTTATTATTATTAAAAATTCATTTGTAATTTATGGAAAGATGGTCAATTTATTGTTTTATATGTGTAAATAAGTAAAGGGATTAGTTTCATTTTCGACTACTTTTGTCTTAATTGAGTGTGTTAATAATATGAAATAATTTGCAAAATACACCCAATATCAAAATCAGATATACATTGGAACTAATTAATTCGCGAATTGGCTTCTCGCCGGAGTGAGTGATCCAGGTACGATTTTCTTTAGAAACAAATTAAGGGAGATATAAGGTGATTTGGAGATTATTCTTATGACTATTTGAGAATATGGTGAATTAATTCCTAACAATTAATATATATATATATATATAATTCACATGAGAATTTTGTCTTAATTTGGTGTGCATTGATGAAACACGACAACATAAAATCGGTTTTGTGTGCACTTGAAGTGGTCCCCTCTCATAAAGTCTGTCCAAGTCTAAGGTAGACATCCAAATTAACTTTTATATATATTTTTTAAATCGATATTAATTTTTGTACTGATGGGGATGTTTGGATCCTTTTGCAATACTGTATTGCAGTATCACTAATACATTTCCTAGGTATGCCATTTACACGCTAATCGATGCTTTAATGTTATAGTATGGGTATCTTGCTACCACTTGTATTTATTCACATACACTAGTATATACTATATACCTAATTGAAATGTACTCCCTCAAGTGATATAGTGATGTTTTAACGATGAAGTAGATGTTTTAATAAAATGATATTTTATTGAAAAATGATAAAATAGATGATGATAAAGTGACACTTTATTGAAAAATATGATAGAAAGTGATGTTTTTAGTGGGTTTAATAAAGGTGAGCTAGTGTATAACTTTTTGCCAAAAATAGAAGTGATAAAGGAGTTTGGGACGAACCTTTTTTTTTTTTAATGTAGAGGGACTAACTAACAAGGAGCCAAATTTATACAGAGTGATTTCGGAGATTAAAGTAAATGTGTGGTCTTGGATGTCGGTAAAAAGATTTTTTGCAAATAGATTTTCGTTTCTAGAATGGTTCCATGATCCTCGTTTTTGTTGTAGCAATATTTAAGTTACTGATTGAGAAACTGCTATCTTGATATTATTGTAAGGGTTGAAACACCTTTGTTCTCCAATTTTTATGATAATAATTTTATTTTGCTGATAAAAAAAAGAAGACTAACAAGGAACATTGATTTAGTTATTATATATGAAACTTACTTATAAATTAATGTGTATGATCAGGCCAATCCAATATACATGTTTTTGTGTTAACTAGTGAATTAATTAGTGTCACATATGCATAATGTGTGACTAATGAAGGTGTGACATATATATATACCAGTTAAATGATAGAGAAGTAACAGAGTTTTAACGCGGATTTGTGCAGACGGACACGGCATCGGTGCTTCATGAAGCATTAGGTTATATCAGATTTTTACATGATCAAGTGCAGGTCCTGTCTTCTCCCTATTTGCAGCCATCCTCCTCCAAAACTCCCAATGCTCCTGTATGTGTAAAATGTTTTATTTTTTGGTACATTTCTTTGAATTTTGATTTCCCAAGCAATAGTTATATAGTAGTTAAACAGTTTTGCCTATGCAGAAGTTAATATTTTTTGGAATAAATTGAAATTTATGTTGCAATTAGTGTGCTAGTTAATATTGTTGGTTAATCCCAGGAGAATGGGGAGACAAGCAAGAGCATGGAGGGTCGTAAGGACGATCTGCGAAGCAGAGGATTGTGCCTCGTCCCCGTTGATCTCACCCTTCACGTGGCGGGCTCTAATGGGGCCGACTTGTGGTCGTCCACGGCCATGGTCGACACTGTTTCCTCGAGCTGATGGATCACATCTATTCAAGCTCTTCTGCTGTTAATGCATCCACAATTTTGTAGTATGGTGAAAACGTAGTAAGTTGCAGGGTTGCTAATATTGAAATTGAAAAGAAGAAAAAAGGGGTATATATTAGATGTTGTAAGTAAGTAGCTCAAGGAAAGAAAAGTTTGTAATTTTAAGTACTTTTTGCTACTTTTGGTCTATAATCCATTTTGGTGTTTGCATATGAGTAATAGGTGTGTTTTCAAATTCTAATCAATTTTTTTTTTAAGAAAAAGTAATTCTACATATTTTTTAAGAGTCCGAAGGGCTTTTATGGACCAAGTTTTAAACTACATTGTGAGTGTAATCTTTTATGGCCCAAGTTTAAAACTCTTTCATTAATATAACTCATACTCTTTAATATATATAAAAAGAATAGGGAGAAAATAACGTAAAAAAGTGCAAAAGTAAGCACTCTACAATAATGCTTTGAGTAAGTAGTTTTTTTTTTTGTTAAAAGTTTTTTTGTTTGAAAGGTTGTTAAAAGTTAGTAAGAGGTGTTTGCTATAATTGTAAGGAATGAAAAAAAAGTGTGTGGAATGAAAGTCATAATTCTCAAATAGTTGAATTACTAGTACATAACCCCGCAGATATGCGGGATTAGAAAAAAACTATATTTTAATTTGAAATTTATTTTAAATTAATTTGAAATTTAATTTTTAATTTTAAATTAATTTGAAATTTAATTTTTAATTTTAAATTAATTTATTTTAAATTAATTTTTTTAATTTAAATGTGTAATGGGTGGAATTTACAGAGATCTATGGATGGTGGTTAGTATTTTAAAAAATATAGAGAGTTAAAATAGAGGGAGAAGTTAGTGAATTAAAAAAATGATGGATAACCGACAACAATTATTTATATTTTATTTTTAAAAATACAATATTATGAGAAAATTAAAAAAGTAGGTAGGGAGCATTGTATTAAGCCACATAGGATTTCATAGATTCAGAAATAGATGATAGGGTGATGATAAATTTTTTAATTTAGGAGAATTAAAGTTATAGTAGAATCATTTTAAATATATACTGTGATTTTGAATGTCATTACTCACTTTAAAAAAGTAATTAACGAAATACTCCCAAATTTTTGTGTTATTTTGTACTGTGTGCATTTTAAAGTAAGTTAATTAGATATTATCTTGTTATTTATTTTTTATTGAATCTAAATATATTGAAGCGAACAATTAATCGTTATCTAGGTTTTAACGAATCTAAATATGTTGAGTTAAATTTAGATACTTCTAAACTTACATAAAGCCATAAAGGTGTGTATAAATATACATACATGTGAATTGTATGCATTAGTGTACATATATTTTTAATTAATGTATTCAGTAATTCTGAATTTTTTTTGTTAGGGAATAGTGTTAAATTAATCAAGAAACTAAGAAATGAGTTTTAAATAATAAATAAAAACACTATATATTTTTTTAAAAAAACACGCTCAAGTACAGTAACCAGTAACTACAGTTGTCGACAACGGTTATATAAACCCACATTTTCAATTGAAAACCATAAGTTTTGAGGAGAGAGAGAGCGAGGACAAATCCCTCTCTACGCACCGCTAAAATTTAAATTCTTCTTCAACAAGTTTCTGCGGACAATCTTACGCTTCCATATCTGTGATGAGTTCGAAATCGAAAAGGAATTTCAAATCGATATCTTCGAACCCTTCTTCTTCTAGTAATAACAGTGATGGTAAGAAGTCCGCGAAACTCGGCATGGCTTGGGGTGCCAATTCTCGCTCTTCCTCTCGCTCCGCTTTTCGCAATTCACCTTTCCCCGAGTTTGGCAGGTTTTTCCCTCTTGAATGCGTTGACGATCTAGTAGTATAATCTGTAATTTCTTGATATTAGGAATATTGAAGTATTTTGACATGTTCTTTTGATCGCATTCATATATATTGGCAACTTTAGAAGATTTAGGTCGTGGATTGATGTTTTTTTTATTGTGATTAGTGAAACTATTTTGTGCTTTTCTTTATTGCTGTTTTTTGTCTTCTTGGTTTAGTTATATGGTTGTGAAGAATCAGAAACTACACCAACAATTTGACGCTGCTGCCTCAAGCTCTTCCCACAGTGGGTCCGATTCTGGACATATATTTTCTGGGGTTTCAATATTTGTTGATGGATATACTGTTCCGCCTAGTCAGGTTTATTTTGAACTCTTGTTCACTACGGGTCTCCGATGATGGATTTTGTTTAACCTAGAGTTTTCACTCTTAAATGTTAAAATTTATATATCTGAAACATCTTGAGAACTTTATTTTCTAGTATTTTCTCCCCCTGTAGCTCATTCATTCTCTCTTCCTTTCTTAATTATTCATCTTATGTGTCACCGTGTATTCAGTACTTTTATCGAATCTTTTTTCCAGGAGCTTCGAGGATACATGTTGAAGCATGGAGGACGATTCGAAAATTACTTTTCAAGGCGTCTTGTTACACATATCATCTGCAGTAATCTACCTGACAGTAAAATTAAGAATTTGAGGTTCAAATTTTGTAATTTGAGTTCATTGCAAACAATTGCTTGGTTCTCCCATTTTGCTTATGGAAAATTTCTTGTCATCTCTATAGGGCATTCAGTGGTGGGCTTCCTGTAGTTAAACCTGCCTGGATCTTGGATTCCATAGCTGCTAATAGACTTCTTAACTGTAAGTATTTCTTTTAAGAGATAATTTGGTGGTTTTGAGGATGCACCCTATGTCAAAGGAGTTTGTTACCCAATACATTATTGAAAACAGTCTATTCATGGATTGGCCTACTATGAAAAATAAGTGCATTATTGTGTTCTGACCCATGTAGTCCAGTTTGTATGGAAACTGGACCACAGATCATGCTAAGACAACACTGCACTTGATTTTATCTTTTTAGTTTTTTGTAAATGATCACACATGATTAGAATGCTGTTTAAACAAATTACCAAGCAGAAAAAAGTTTGTTCCAACCGGTCCTCTTAACCGAGAGATGCTGAACAATCAGAAAGTTCTTTTTGTTTATATATTAAGGTTTCATTTGTAGTTTACCTTTTTATAAGTCCAATTGATTCACATTGCAATATGGTACGTTAGAGATTTCCAAGATATTGTATTACCCTTATTGTGGACTTTGATGCTATATTTTTCAGGGATTCCATATCAGCTTGATCAACTTGCAACCGAGAATTGTAACCAGCCAAAATTATCTGCATTTTTTACTTCAAAAAACAGCGGGACATGTGAGATTGAGAATCTCCATGTTGACAATCACAGCAATCAACCATTAAATAGCTTATCGATTAAAAATGCTTCTTTAGATCAAGCAGATGTGTGCAATGGAGAACAAGGTGACCTTTTGCAAGTTGACAGTAACATAGCAATCTCTGAAGAGCCATCTTGCGTCGATGAAAGTTCCTCTGAAGTGAAAGGTGTTGAAAAGAGTGATTGTTCACCTTTAGATGGGGAAAATTCAGATTTGGAGCATATTTCTAGTAAATGTCAGGCTTCTTTTCCACTTTGCAGTAATGTCCTAGATAACCATAGCTCCATTGAAGCTTCGACCTCGAGAATTGATGTGCCTCCTAATCATCAGCGCCATTCAACACTTTCGGATCCCAATTTTGTAGAAAATTATTTTAAGGTAATTCATGGTTATACTTTCTACGCTAATGGCTTTGAGAAGACCTGATTATCCATCTTCCTTTTTCTGATTTCTGTTGTGTATGAATGATGCACTGTGCAGAACACCAAATGACACTTTCATTATGCTAATGCTGTATGTTTAATTGTTTGCTTTATGTGCTGCTTTATTTTTGTAATGACCTATGACTTTATTATCAAGTAGTCTTTATCTGCTCTGTTTTCAAAGTAATAGAGACCTGGCCGATATGAAGGGTTAAATGACTTGTTCTGCCTATGACACCATGTTCCATACTAGGAACCTTATATGATATTAATATCTGTTACATGTTTTGTTTTCTCTTTATGTGCTTATTTACTTATTATTGAGTCTCTACAGGTTATTCTTGTTTTGTCTCACTTCTTTCCACTATCGGGGTACTATTGAATGCAGAAGATCTGTGTAATTGTCCTACACTTTCGTCAGACCGTTAGATTTGTTTTTCTATTAAAATGTATATTGATGTTATAATTATCTTATTCTGACACTATGCTGCCTTTTATCGATTACAGAGTTCTAGATTGCATTTTATTGGAACTTGGAGAAACAGATATCGTAAGCGGCTTCCCAGTTTGTCTAATGGGCTTAGGAATGAAAGATCTGGTGTCAATACTGCTGCAGTAAATGAGAAAGTCGTGATACACATTGACATGGTAAGTCTAAGCTCAGAAGTTATTGAGACTGACCTTGTTTTCTTGCTTTCTTTTCTGTTGATTTACCAATTATTTATTTCATGCTCCCCCAGAGCTGCCAAATTATTCATTTGAGAAAAAAAAAATCAATCAAAATACTATCTGTTCACTGACCTATAAACTGTTGCATCGTAAACGTTCACAGGACTGCTTCTTTGTTTCGGTTGTTGTCAAGGACCGCCCTGAATTACTGAACAAACCTGTTGCTGTTTGTCACTCTGACAGTTCCCGTGGTACTGCTGAAATCTCATCAGCCAATTACACTGCTCGAGGACATGGTTGGTTATCTTCTGTAATTATATATTTTAATTATCTTCCATTCGTGCTGTATTTTATAGGGTGCATGCTTGCAGGAGTGAAGGCAGGCATGTTTGTCAAAGAAGCAAAGACCCGATGCCCTGAGCTTGTAATTGTTCCATATAATTTTGGAGCTTATGAGATGGTAATGACTCAGTTTAAGCCAATTTAACGATTCTGATGGTTTATGAGTCTGCATCTCTTTCTGCATGTTGCC
The DNA here is from genome assembly GCA_026898435.1 of Prunella vulgaris. NCBI lineage: Eukaryota > Viridiplantae > Streptophyta > Magnoliopsida > Lamiales > Lamiaceae > Prunella > Prunella vulgaris. The sequence goes on along the minus strand of JAPKLY010000014.1, from coordinate 623,248 downwards.
TTATATGTATGAGGGTCTCGGTATATGTTTTGTCCTTTGCAGGTGGCTGATCAGTTTTACGACATTCTGCACAAACATTGCAACAAAGTGCAGGTCTGGCATTTGAAATGCTGTTAAGGAACTATATTTATTGGCCTCTTGGTTCTTGAATATTATTTCATGGCAGGCTGTCAGTTGTGACGAAGCATTTTTAGATGTCTCTGAATCTGAAGTGGCGGATCCTCAGCTTTTAGCCTCAATAATCAGAAAGGAGATTTTCAACACTACAGGATGCACTGCTAGTGCAGGAATTGCAGGAAATATGCTTATGGCACGCCTTGCTACCAAAACTGCAAAACCAGATGGCCAATGCTACATTCCTCCTGAAAAGGTGCAAGTGTTGTATTATATTATTTCAACAGTGACTATCGATTTGCACAAACTGGTTCTGGGTGTCGTAATCCGTGTATGGAACTTCCATGATTTGTAGTTTTTTGCACACAAGTTCTCAATAATGTAACAATTACATTGATATTCAGGTGGAAAATTACTTATGCACGCTTCCAGTTAAGGAACTTCCTGGTATAGGATATGTTTTGGAAGGAAAGTTGAAGAAAAAACAAATTGAAACTTGTGGACAATTGCGTTTAATCACCAAGGTAACATTTAATTGTAAATTAGGACAGGAATTTTGTGTCAATTTTTTGTCATATGTATCTTTTCTCAGAACTCTTAGTGATCTTCTCAAATTTTCATAATGACTGTGCGTCTGTGCCAATGTGTTACTCCCTCTGTCCACCAAATTATTTCCCACTTTCCTTTTTTATTTGTCCACAAAACTTTCTCATTTCCTTATTTGGAAACAACCTACACTCGCAATAAAATTTTGGGCCCCACAATACTCTTACTTTTTTCTTACTTTATCTATCATTTCAATATAATACTACTTTTCATTAAATCCCGTGCCCACAAAGAAATGGGAAAAAGATTCATGGACGGAGGGAGTATTCAAAATACTGTAATTGTTATTATTGTCTTATTCTGCGTGACAGCTAGGATCTATTTTGCATGTGCTATTTTGTATGGTCATTTAAAAAAAACTGTAGATTAAGGCTTTAGGTAATAATCAACTGGGAACTGTTTGATCTGTAGAAAAAGTGAAACGGAGAACAGAAAACCTTGATTAACTCACTAAATGATTTTGAATATGTAATACTACTAAACAACTTTGAATGTTGGACTAATACATCCTTCATGCCTGTTTGTTTTGATCCCACTAAGAATATCACATATTTTTAGTAACCTTTGCCACATTTATGTTAGAATTGTTATTGCATGTTCTGGGTTCTAGAAATAAAATATAAACTCATAGATTAATATAGTTGTAATACTATGCATTATATATATGATATGAAGAAAATAATTATTAAGAGATTTTTCAATGCTTTTATTTGCCCCTTTTTTTGACATTTCAGGAGTCCCTTCAGAAGGATTTTGGAATGAAAACTGGAGAGATGTTGTGGAACTACAGTAGAGGGATAGACAACCGACTTGTTGGAGTGATTCAGGTATGTAAGAGAGATCACTTTGACCTTTCCTCAGTTTGCAAATACAGGCTTAATATTCTTAGGCAGTGTTCAGTTTGCCCCTTGAAGGTCTGATACCCACTACCCTCCCTCGAATGAACCTACTGATTTGGGCAGTTTAAAAACTGGGAAGTCTCGGGTACTGTTATCCATGAAAATGATTTGTTATGCCCTACTCTCTTTCTCTCTTATCTCTTTCAGTAGCATATACATTCTTACAACTATGTATCATGTTGTTTGCATGTTGTAGTTGGTTACAGTTAGGTTCCATGTTACAACTTATAAAGGCATATGTGTAAATTTGGAATCTACCATAATACATGTTTAAATGTGTCTGTGTGTGTTAGCACAACATATAGCAATAGAGAATGCATGCATAGTGAGGGAAAAGTTGTATTCTTCTTCAATTGCCTAGTCTAACTTCCGGGACAGGACAAATATCAACCTTTTGCTGCCTTTTTTCATTGAAGGACTTGACAGAATTTGGTTTACTGTTTTCAAAATATATAAGTTCCCTATGAATTGTACCTATTTTTTTATAATTGGTACCACTTTATATTTCTTACTTTGTAGTACTGGGGGTGGGGACAGCCTGTATGTAAATAGTGTTTGCAAGAGTTTCATCACGGGGGAGCTTTTGCATTGAGCTCCTGTATCAATTGTTGTCTATATTTTGCAGGAAAGCAAGTCAATTGGTGCGGATGTGAACTGGGGTGTGAGGTTCAGGAACTCAAATGATGTTAGTAGTCCATCATATACATACTCAATTCTCATTTTATATACATAATTTCAATTTGGTGACCGTTGGTTTCTTGTCTCAGGTGCAGTGTTTTCTAGCAAATCTATGCAAGGAGGTTGCACTTCGATTGCATGGATGTGGTGTTCAAGGGCGATCTTTTACTCTCAAGGTGGGGATTGTTTATAAATTTTTTTATGCAAAAGTTAAGCTTAGTAATAATGTCCTTGCTAAACATTATCAGAACTTTTAAGCCATTATTAATTCATTTTAAGTGCTTAAAACAAATGCTATTGCAGGTAAAGAAGAAAAGAAGTGATGCCGTAGAGCCAGTAAAGTACATGGGCCATGGAGACTGCGAAAATTTGAGCCATACAATAACAGTAATATTAATTAGCTGCAAATTTTGCTCATATATTTTTGGTGGAGCTCCATTCTGGTTCTTATATAGTAAAGGTCCTGCAATACAGATCCCAATGCCCACGGATGATGTGGATGTGCTTCAGAGATTGGCCAATCAGCTCTTTGGGCATTTCCAGATAGGTAATTAATCATGCTTCTTTAACAGCTTGGTTCACCAAAACTTTTGTGTTTACATGATACTCCTTTGTTTACTGTTAACTTGAACTTCATGGGATTCCGTTATACCAGAAATTTTGTATTTTTGGGTTACTTGATTTGATGTGGATATACTTTTAAAGTTAATTTAACATTTAAAAAACAAAGGCTGTACCGTTGCTTTATTCATGTGTACTTTGCCCCAAATAATACATATGAATTATATAGGTGCACTTTTTTCATTCTCTGTGATTATGATAAATTTCAGTGCATCTTTGACTTCTTTGGGTGTTGCAGTTCTTAATTTTATTATTAGTCATTAAATTGTTATATTACCTGGACCTCATGTGTTGAGAATTCTTCTGGACTTCCTTTGTGTTCTTTCCATAAATAAGCCAGCTTAGATGTCTTTGAAGGTAACTGCAGAGGTTGAAATATGGGAAGCAAGACCATCATGTGCCTGATACACTAGCGGTCACTATACATATTCACTTTGACTTCACTTGTTCTTTTGGACACTTTGGCACCTAATATAAAGTGTGTAGTTTGCTGTGTTAGTTTTCTTATGTGTTCATCCCCCCCACCCCCACGCTTGATGTTCCTTGGGAATGATATAACCATGGTGATGCAGATGTTAAAGATGTTCGAGGTGTGGGATTGCAGGTTTCAAAACTTGAAGGAGCTGAAGATAGCAAATTAGGTGTGTGAAGAAATCAACTTACCATTACCAATCTTGTTTTTTTCTTTTAAAAATTGAATAATTTTTTATTATTTTTTGCCGTGAAGGTCACAAAAGAAATTCTATCCTTCCCTGGCTGGTAACCATGTCTGCCAGTGCCAGAGACCAAAAGCAAGCAAGTGATCTTCACAAACATATTGAGACAGGTTGAGGAAGCACACTTTGTTATTCCTTCTTCGTTTGTAGATCCCTGTGCATTGCAGAGACTGTTATCATGATTGATGATTTTATTATTTTTTATATGATATGTGATGCATCTTCAAATTAGTAATACTTCCAAAATTCCAATAATTATTTTCTGATTCGTCCATTTCAATGCTCTAAGAAGTCACACAGTTATCTGTTCTTAAATTATTGTTAAGCTTGGTAAACCATGTAATATTGAAGTTATTGTTAGAGCATGATAACTTGACCGGCCTTTAGTCAAGCCACCGCAAGAATGGACCAAACTGCCTTTGCCATCATTACCTTTTCCATTGTGTTAGTCTTGTGTATTCCTCAGTATAGCTAGAGTGCTTATGATAAAGGTTTTGGACATTTCTAGAAAAATATTTATTAAAATATTTTTGTGACGTATTCATTCCATTTTTAGTTGTCCCTTTTTTGTTATAGATTCTCGAAGACTAAGTGTTGAAGCTTTGGGGCCAAGCTCCAACATAACATTGTCCTCTGCTGAAATGGGAGCTGGCATGTCAAGGTCTGAATCTGGTGTTCCACGGACTACAACCCTCCCTCCTCTTCAAGATCTAGATATGGCCGTTATAGAGTCTCTTCCTCCTGATGTGGTTTCAGAAATTAACGACATGTATGGTGGGAAGTTGTTAGGTTTCATTTCTGAAACAAAAAGTAGAAGTGCTGCATCAACCACTAGGGATGAAGGTTTGTTTGGAACTTCACTTGTAAATTGGTTTTGCAATCTTTTATGTGCTTATGCAAGCACTATTTTCAGATTTAGGTGTAACAGTCATGGATACAGAATCTCTTCCACGAGCCGATCTTGTTGAATCAAACATGATTAGTACGACCAGTGAGGTACTGACTGCAGTCTTATTTCTTACACTCTGTAGGATAATATTTTTTTCAGTGATATATTTAGGTGAATTCTTTATGCTGTGACATTTACTTTAATTTTCTTTAACTTGATATCATATTCCTTGCAATCTTAGCTTATTTAGTAATTACGTATTGTTTTTAAGGTAATACGGTCCGTTGAGGAATCACCTCCTATGCTTGCTGTTGCTGCTGATTCTTTTTCTGTGGAAAACATAATGCCCTCATCTCTTAGTCAAGTAGATTATTCAGTGTTGCAACTACTGCCCGATGAGTTGAGAAGAGACATAATGGAGGTTCTTCCCCATCACAGAGAGCAAGAAGTTGTTAAGCAGACTGAGACTGCATCTTCTGTAGATGACTTATGGGATGGAGATCCTCCGAAGTGGGTCGAGAAGTTCAAAACCATTAACTGTAGTTTTTTGGGTTATTTTGCAGAGGTATATCAGTCTAGATCTGGTGGTTGTTTGTCTTCTACACTGCAGCGGATGATGTCTGGAAATTTTCTACCCACAGAGATGGGTACTGATGGAATTGATGCTGTTAGTTGGCTGTGTGAGCTTTTCAAGCAGTATATTGATTTGAAAATCACTACAGATATTGAGGAGATCTATTCATGCATCTGCCTTTTGAGAAGGTAAGATCTAAATTCTTATAAGTACAAGGCTGCAGATGTGATGATATCTTTAATTTCTGTAATTTCTTTGTTGGTATATGCTGTGAGTAGCTGTGTTGGTGCCTAACATTCTGCTCTAACCCAAAACCTAAAACTCTTTTCCGTCTTATCTATATATCTTTATTTGCTCGTCTTTTATCTATATTAATCGTTAATCTTCTCCAGGTTGACCAGGAGGTCTGAATATTTCTCACAAGTCTACGACATCGTACTTCCTCGCTTGCAGGTTTTGTTAGCTCCTTGCCTTCCTTTCCATCTTCCTTGCATTAGACCATTATATCCGACTGCCAAAGAATGTTGAAAAAATTAATGCTGATTGTTTTCTCTGGATATTCAGAATTCCTGTTCATGGGACTTGGTGCAAATGTTCCTTTCTCTGCTTTTGACACTTTCTGTTGTTAATTTGGGGTTCTTTTTTTTTTTTTCCAGGAATTGATGGGTGAGAAATATGGAGGAACTCTTAGCATACCATGTTTGTAGGATTTGTTGTTCAGACTTTCAGTATAATGATCTCACTGTGATGGATGACGAAAGCTTTATTTGAATTTCTGGCACAAGAAACTCTAGCTATGATGCCAAGTCACAGGTAAACCATTATTTCATTATGTATCTTACAAAGTCTAGCTTTGTTATCTTTTAAGAATTTAAAAGAAATCTGTTGAATGTTTCTTTGTGAACCTTTTTGAATTATTATGCTCATATCTTTTTACATAATTTGAACTTTCCACTTACCAGAAAATCGTAGTAGAATGAGTAGTCAAACTAAGTTTTAAGAGGTACGCAGCTTAGATGATATTATTTGATGACTTTATTTTACTCACATTAAAAGAACATACATCCTTGTTACTCAACACAATATCAATGTCGTTTCTATTAATATGCAGGAACTTAAATGCTACACCATGTATTTGGTCGTAGAATTTTTCGCACCCCCACATAATGAATGAGATTTTGTGTGATCATCTAAATAATGGTTTATAAAATAAACAACTTTGAATGACCTTTCATGTGCATATGGATCCTATTTTTGATTTGATGAGGATTTGTACCTATGATGTTGAAGTACATATCTATTTTGTTTTAGTATAGTCAGAAGATTGGCCTCTTATTTTAGCCTTTTGCCCCATATAACTAAGAGGGGCCAACCTTGATGATTCTACTAATATTCCAGCCTTCTGCGTTTGGCAAAATGATTGCTATGCAACGAATGGACACTATCGGGGGGGTGCAATTTGTAAAGGAGATTGGAGTACAATACACCCTCCACCAGCTTCATCGTGATTCCAGCAGAACTCCCCAGCTGACCAGAAAGTGTCCACAATGCAAGCTTATTAACATCTCATGCAGTTACAAGGTAAACGTTTGGTTGCATCGTATGCAGGCTTCGGTGCTGGAAATTTTGAATGTGGTTTTATAAGATAAGAAGTGGAAACTTTTAGCTTACTTGTCCTCGAATAGGTTTTTAAATAGATAAAGAATCATTTACCCGAAGTGGACATATAAGGCTTTATTTGGTTGATTAGGTAAGCTAAGATAAATTAAATTATCTTATCTAACTTGATGTTCGGTTTAATGGGTAAAAGCTCAAAGACTAAAATTCAATTTATCTTATGAATGGTAGATAATATTATTTTAGGGAAGATGTATGATAATAATCTATTGTTTATCTTTACTAAAATACTCCTTTTATTTTGAGAAAAAAAGACTATAATTCACTTCATTTTTGTTTATGATATAGAATGCAAAATTATCAATTGCATATGTTTTTATTGTTAATCCTACAATCCAAACAATAAAAATAAAATTATCTTACATTATTAATTATCTTAATCCATCAATCCAAACATACTGTTTATCCAAATAACAATTTTTAAATTATAATCTTGACTAATATATGTTGAGTCATTTATCTTGTTCATTGGATCAAACGTGACCTAAGTTGATTATTATTAGCCTTATTGAAATAATGTGAAATTACGTGTAAGGGTGGTGGTGCTCCTGTCTCTCATAAAAGAGATCCTCCTCGGGGATAGCCCCTAGTTCTGTTGCCTACCTGCCACCTAGCGCCTTTTTTAACAATTGGGCATTGATAATCTCCATTTTGGTGCAGGCCGATTATGATCGACACACAAGATGGCCCTTGAATGGCAGTGGCCAAGATGAATATCAAATGATTGCAATGGCCATGGCCATGGCCTCACGAATTGGTTAAGTTTTCTTTTCATCTTCTCATGAACAGATTTGTACAGATCTAGTGTTCAGCATGGTATGTGCATGTGGATTACTACCTTACTCCTCTTAGACTAATTAAAGTGAAGTGGATGACTTAAGTGTATCGTTCAATTCAAATGTATTTTCAAACAAACATGTTACTATTGAAGAAAAGGTTCAATCAGCAACTATCCAGTGAAATAACCACAATTATTTATTTAATACATTTGAATTGCTCAATGAGCCTGATGCACAAGAGCCTAAAAATGTATTTGTATTATGTATCCCCTCTGTCCCTTTTTAAGTTTCATGTTTCTTTTTGTTGTTTTGTTTAAGAAAGTGTATTTATTTATTATTATATGGTGGCCACGTGTTGACTTTTGTATAAAATAATGGAAAGTTGTGAAAAAGTAATGAGATGTTGTAAAAAAGTAATAGGTAGTTGTGAAAAGGGGTGTTTGTTTATTAATATATGAAGTAGTGCTTTTTATGGAATGAGAAACTTATTGTAGAACATCCATAAAAGGAAAGTGAGAAACTTATAGTGGAATGGAGAGAATATTTGTTTTATTTTTTTTGAGAAGATTAATGACTTCCATGATTTATGTAAGGGGCCGTAAAGTTTTATTTATTTTTGTAGTCCAAAAGATGATCTTTTATTCAAAAGAGGTTTTTGGTTACAGGTCGTTCGAGATATTTACCCTACAGGTTTCAATTGGTACAGATGTTAAGGGTTTATCAAATCAGCTGGTCTTTAGCATTTGAAACTTAAGATAACAGTGCAGAATCTTGAGGGCAACAGATATATCTTATTGCACCTCTTTTAAAATTAATATCAAATCTTTTAGTATATGTATTTTTAATATCAATCTGCAACAAAAACACAGCACAGAAAAGGAAAGGTTGTCATGATGGTTAATTTCATACATCTCCAAGTACGTGCCTGTTCAACCTAAATACATAGTCACAAGCAATGTCGGGCAGCTACTTTACACCCAAATCGGGGTTCATTTCACCCTGCAAATCATGAAAGACATCAACCAGTTCATATACGTCCCTGCTGAAGCAAAAAATGCACCCGTCGTAAATGTCCACATCTCCGATTTCAATACAAAAATGCTGACAACATTAACTTAAGCCCTGAACAAGCACTATTTTCCTCGTAACAGTTGGAGATGACTTGTGCTTTCCAATGGCATGGAAATTTTACAGCCCCTGGAGGGGTAACTATGTGATGGTCAAACCAGGTGGGTTAGCTCACCTGACCACCGGGCTCCTCACTTGATTGAGTGGCCCAGGTTTGATTTCTTCTGGGAACGATGAAGGAACGAATTAAGAGAGATATAAGATTGACTTGGAGATAATTCTTGGAGTATTTGGGAACTTGGTGAACTAATTTCTAACTATTAACAACTAACATTTACCGATAAAAAAAACTGTGATGGTCAAATCCACCATTTACCAAGTAAATAGTGAAGAGGTAGGATGCACGAGAGGTTTCTCGAGTATTGTGATGGTAGTGTAGAATAAAGAAGACTTATTAGTCATATATCGTATTTAAGACAACAAGTACCGGTATTTAAAAGCAGGGGAGAAATGGCAAGCAAATAAGTGCAGAATAACCAAAAGTTAAACCACGAGGACAAACTTGTAGATCATTAAATTTAACACCCGATTCTACAGACATTCCGAATCGAAGCAAGCTAAATAGTGTGACGAGAAGGGATGTGTCACTTCAGTATAGCATACGCCAATACATAAAATTTAACCCAATAGGCTGGAGTATACCTATTATGGAGATCACACTACTTGTCGAAATGCTCAATTGCTGAAACAACATCACCTATGTTGTGGAACTTTTTCCTCTCCTTCAGAAGAGACTTGGCAAAATTAAGAGCCTTGCGCTCGCATTCAGCACGCTTGCTTGGCTCTTTAATTGATTCGAAGTCTTCAACATGAGCCACCCCGACAATTCTCCTGTAGATGTAACAGATCAACCACCACAAGAGTGTCAAAGCAGGATTCCATAAACATATGGGGGATAATCATATTTACCAGCATAAAAAATTAACTATAATGGGCTAAAAGGCAGTCATTATGTACTTCAAACTCCTAATATTAATGCCCATTAGGATATTAAGTCACCCTTGTTTGAAAGAAGTCAAGAATCAACAAAAAAGCTAAGATACTCCACACCGACAAAGCTGTCACCTAACCTTATCATTTTGGCAGCACCAAAACCAAGAGTATCATGGAGAAGATCTTCCATGTATTTTTGTTTCACCAGCAATTGTAGTTCTGGATTATTATAAATTTCTGGAAGATAAGCATCACCAGGACCGTCCTTGTGTTTATCCCAAAGAGCAGTAAACTTATGGTAGAAGAGATTCCAAGTATCCAAGATTGTCTTCAAAATCCAGGCTTTGTAGAGCTGATAAAAAATATGTAAATTTGATATCAATGATTAAAAGACTAAGAATCAGAAAATCCCTCAAACAGATAGATGGATAAACGTATATATGGTAATAAGGCATGCACGCTTTATATGAGTAGCATGGACTTAAAAACAACTCATTACTTTTTCAACAAATACAGAATGAATAAAAATTATCTGGAACAAAAGGCAAGATCAAACTTCAACATAATATTTAAAATATTATTTGAATTTCATGAATTAAATTTGTGTAGTAAATGGAAGAAGAGCATATACTTTACGGTCCCCCTTGTCTGCATGTCCATCTTGTGAAAAATAAGCTAATATTAAATTTCCAATAAAAGCTCCGATATCAAATCCCATCGGCCCATAGAAACCAAATTCAGGATCTATCACTTGAGTTGAATCAGTAGTAACCATAATTGAACCTGTATGGAGATCTCCATGTATAAGAGCTTGGGCTCTCTCACAAAATCTGAGTTGAAAAGATGGCAAATGATTGTAAGTGAAAATCTCACATACCAACTTAATAAAAGAAGTTAAGAGATTGAAGGAACACACGAAATTTGAATGTATCACATTACTTGGATTTTAGCTCCGCAACTTCAAGTTTCAAATTGTTATCCTCTCGAATTGCCTCAGCATCAGCATCAAGGTAAGGAGTTGTCCAACGGTTACATTCAGACACTTTGTATGGGTCGGAAAAGACAACTTGTTCAGTAAGTCTGCATAACTCCACATTCCCACAAAATTTAGCAACTGCAAAATAATGAGATGACAATTAGTTTATGTGCCCCAGCATTTCATCATGATTAATAATGACTACACAGAACGTTTAAATTCATCTGGATTTACGTCCAAGATTTCCAATGGAAGTGGAAAAAACTTAGCAGTCGATGAGTTGACAAATTAATCTAAACAAAAGGAGTAGGAATAAATAGCTAAAGGAAGAGTGCAGCACTAGGTAAAGGTTTTAAATGCCTCAAAGCCATATGAGGAAAGTAAAGGCATTTAAAAAATAAATCTTACCTGCATTTTTATGATCTGTAGTGGTCAGATATAGAAGGGAAGTATAGAACAGTGTCCTTGCCATATATCCTGATATATGGTCCGCAAGCAATGGATACTCAACCCCAGAAATTAACCCTTTCCTCAAGATAATATGAGGTGGCTCAATGAAGCGCATACCAATCAAACACATTTTCCTATCAAAGTGGTAAACCTCTGGAACATGATCTGGACACAGGCGACCATGTTCCTGTAAAACTGTTGACTCAAAATATGCACGTTCTTTCGTCATTGGCCAAGACTCCCCCATAACACGAACGTAAGGAAGAGCCTGTAAATATTTACATCCAGTTTATAAACAAAAAACAAATGAGTATTCTCTTTAGAAGATAATGTCATGATATGTACACCTTAAATGGTTCTTAAATGTTAGAAAACTCTTAAGTAATAATCCTGAGTAATAACACAAGAACACCTCAGACATTGCAAATTGACATTATTGATGGTGTCTCTAGCATTAGTGAACTAATCAACTAGTTAGGGTTCCAATTTCTAACTCCCAACTGTTGATAAACATTACATAGTATTTATGAGATAAAAAATACTTCTACAAGTAAACACACAAAGTAAATATGCATTTAAGTTGCATAAAAATATTTTTAAATCTTATTAAATGAGAAAATACAATGACCTAACTAAAAGATCAGCAACTATATCCCTAGAAAGCTTTCTGACTAATCAATCTATGAATAGGCCATCCTCTCTTTTTCGAATATCAAAATGGCTGATGTTAGAGATTGTACAACATGGGAATACATTGGATGCAAATACAGCATTCTCTAATTATATGTGCATTCTCTAATATTCATTTCAAACCTCAAAACATGCCACTGAAACTTACGTGCTTCGCTTCCAATCAACTGTCCCAGGATAATGAACTAACCATTATTAGGAAGATACACCAACAAAAGAGAAACTTAACCCATTGCCTTGACTTCTCCTTAACACTTCTACCCTTCGCCCTATGTCACACTACTCAGCTCTCCTTATCCATCCATTTAGAATGAGACAATATTGTCAAATTATTATGCAACCAATGCCGAAAAATCCCCAAAAAATCAGTACACGTAAAAACCAAATCGGCCTTCAACTTAACAATTGTTAGTACCCACATTAATCAAACGAATATCTTAATAAAAACAATCGAAAGGTAGAAACACACTAACAATCAGCAAAAGCATATACTTGTTGTCCACCAGTACAAACACGCTACACGAATTTGTTCACCAGTATAACACGACGTTTAAATTACAAAATGATAACTAAAAAAAACTGAGAACAATAGAAAGATGAAAGAAATTCGACTTTCTACCTGCTTGATGACTAGGGATCCCGATGGACTGATGACAATGAAAACGAAGTTGAGATTTCCGTCCCCGACCTCTTTGATTTTCAGATCATCAAACTGATTTCCCAGCTTCGCCGCCAGAGACGGAGTGGCCTTCAAAAACTCCACCAATAACTTATCGTCCAGCGGCTGAAATCCATCGGAAGCCATATTGTCCAACGCCGATGCGGCAGCGGGGAGTTTTTGAATAGTAGTTGGGGTTTAGTTCAGTGATCGAATAAAGGCGAAATTAACATATGATTCGTCGATATTATATGAGATTATATTATATATTATCAATAATCATAATTTGAGAGAAGAATTCGATTCTTTCTGTAAACCAACCCGAAGCACGCCGATCGGTACACAATAACGCTGAAAATTCCACGCCCAGGATAAGTAAAGGTTGGAAAATATTAATACATTGAATCTAGTCACTTTTCTTTTTTTTTTTCGATCGAATATTGTAAATTTTATTTTACAATGTCTCTCCCACAATATCTCCAAATCAATCTTATATCTCTTAATTCGTTCTTAAAGGAAATCGAATTCAAATCACTCACATAAATGGAGAGTCCAATAATTAGGTGAGCTAAACCAAGTTAATTTTTGTTTTTTTTCGTTATTGCTATGCTCGGTGTCCCTGTTTATGTAGCAATGATGATAGAAATTAATAAATGTGTTATTCATTAATTAAGAAATTATCACTTTTAAAAATGATGTCCCTCGTCTAATAAATTTTTTTTTGTTCATAAAAAATATTTTTTTTTTGAGGAATACTTAGGTAAAAATTAATATCGTAGAAATTTTTAAATATAGAAAAAATATATATATGCGCCCACGCGCTCTAAAACCTGTGGCACGCGAGAAGCTTGTTAAAATTCCTACTAGGCTACTTAGTGTAATGTTAGCCACCCCACCCCACCCCCATCCATACATACTAATATATCTTTCCATTTCATACATATTTCTTCCGTTCTATAATTGTTTTCACACTTTCCTTTTTCGTCCGTTCCACAATTGTTTTCACACCCTATAAATAGAAACTATTACTTTAACTTTATCCTCACAATCCAACTAATCTCATTATTTTAATAATATAACTTTACACAACATTCTACTTTTCTTAAAAGCTGTGTCATCCCAAAGGTGAAAACACCTCTGGAACGGAGGGAGTATAATTTTCCCTACCCCAACCCACGCAATAATTACTTTTTTTAAATTTTATTTTAGTTTTTTATTTTTTTACTTATTGTGTTGATTTAAAAAATATTCATTTAATATTATATTATAAATAAATATTTATACACATAGTAACACACATTTAATTTTACATTAACAAGAATTTGCTCTAATAGTAACACACATTTATCTCTCAATTTGTGTTACTATATGAATAAATATGTGTTACTGTAAAGACAAAATATATTTTTATGAGAATGAATATGTGATTCATAATTTATCCATCATCCCTTTAAATTTAGGTATATTATTTCATATAATGCACATGTTATTATATGAAAAAAATAATTATTTCTATAAAAATAACTAATTATTTGTGAATAATCAATATTTGTTTTTATAATAACACATATTTTGCTCTTGCATTTTGTGAAAATTTATTTATTTTATAAAACAAATGAATATATGCAAAATAACAACATTTTATAAGATAGTAACACATTTGCTCTAATAGTAACACATATTTGTCTCTCAGTTTGTGTTACTATATGGACAAATGTGTGTTACTATATAGGCAAAATATATTTTTATGAGAATAAATATGTATTCCTTAATTTATTCATTATCCCTTTAAATTTAGATATATTATTTCATGTAATACATAAGTTATTATATGAAAAAATAATTATTTCTATAAAAATATATAAATATTTGTGAATAATCAATATTTGTTCTTATAGCAATATACATTTTACTTTTGCATTATGTGAAAAATTATTTATTCTATGAAAATAAATTAATATGTGTAAAATAACAACATTTATAAGATAATAACATATATTTACTCTAATAGTAACACATATTTGCCTTCCAGTTTGTGTTACTATATAGGTAAATGTATGTTACTAAATGGGCAAATGTGTGTTACTATACTAATAAAAATTTAGAGTACATTTTTAAATATATTATATAATATAATTTATTTTTAAGTTTACAACAATAAAAAATAATAATATAAATCAAAATCTATTACCTGTTTTGCATGCAACATTACTTAGGTGTGTGCATGTGTGTGGAGGGGGGAGGGGGGTTGGCGGGGATTGGGGCCATATGTTAATTCCCCTGGGCAGATGGTTGTTCCGAGTGAGATTTCTTATGCTCCAGCGCGTGAGTTTGTTTAATTTTTTAATCTATTTTTTAAAATTTCTACGGTATAAATTTTTATATAAGTTTTTGTCATACTTTTTTATAGGAACTATCATGCATACTTATTGTCACTCTCACATTTAATCACGTTATTTATAAATAGTTCTCATAAACTCGCAATATTTTTACTTTATCATCTTTTTTTTAAAATTCGTGCAAATATAATGTTACACATATTTAGTGGGCGGCAGGAGTAGATTTCTAATAGAAAGTAATACTTCTTCCGATCCAGCTTTATTTTTTGTCCAGATTCCAATTGTTCCGTACTCAGGGTCCAGTGCACATAATGGTGTGCGTACGATTATCCACGAATTGGTATCGCAGGAATCAGAATGGGTTTGATTATCTGTGTAAGTTTTGTTTGGAGAGGGGAGTTAGTTTTAGGAAATTGTTAATTTACTGTATACTTGTCTTTTTAGAAAAATAACAGAGAATTCCCTTTCTCTGTGGTATGATATTTCATGCGTCTCTTTCTCCTCAAGTATATTAGAAGTTAGCAGTTAATTAACCTTCTCCCCT
>JAPKLY010000014.1:577668-607967 GCA_026898435.1 Prunella vulgaris | reverse complement strand
TATATTAGAAGTTAGCAGTTAATTAACCTTCTCCCCTTTTATCCATTTTATATATATATATATATATATATAAATAAGTGAATAAATAATTTTCAATATTGTTTACAGGAATCGTAGGTCTAAGTTGTGTACCAATTTGATCCCATTATCTATGTGAGAATCTAGAGTTTTCACACTTGTACCTGATTAGTTCTAAATTAAAATTTGGAAATGTATGAAGCATCCAATTTTACACTATTGTCTTAATTAATCACTTCATTAGTTTAATCGAAATGTCAACTTTACAATGCCAAAAGTGCAGAAGTACTTGGTGGAAGGCGTAGTTCTTAGTGAAATTTGCATGTGAACCATATGATATTACAAAATGAATATAATATATTATTAAATAGATCGAGTTTTATATAAAGCTTTCAATGAAAAAATGATCTCCCTAAAAAATTTTGGAATGACAATTGTGAAACATAAGTTTTTCCTTACATCTATTTGAGAAGCTTCGTATCTATCCAAAATCTACATTACATTGTCAAAATCTTCCAATCAAAATTCTATTTCTCTTACTAATTTGATCCTATTAAACTTCAAAACATCAAATATAATATTGGAGAGATTTAAAAAAAATAACTATGTGAATCAAATTAAAATCAATTATAATTATCCTATATTAATAATTCTCTTACATCTTTTGTCAATCATATTATACTTTCTATTATTGAGATTTAAGTGTGTGGGACAAGTCAAGGTTTTAGAATCTAAATTTTTTTAGTAAAGTGTGAATAGTAAATATATGCGTTTATTTTGAGATTTGAATATGGTGAGATAATTAATATTATGTTTAAAACTCCCTCCGTCCAGATATATGTTTTGCATTGTTTTTTGGCACACTGATTAAGATAAAAGTGAAAAAGTATAAGTGATGTGATAAAAAAAGTGAAAAAATAATGAGAATAGTATAAAAAGTAATGAAAAATAAAAAATAAATAGTAATTTAAAAAACAATAAAAAAACAAATAGAAAATATATAGTGGGACATATGAAAATAACAAAATAAAAAATATATAGTGGGACGAAGGGAGTAGGTATTTATTGGTGTGGATTAAATATAAGATTTAAAACTAGATTTTAAATCTTAAACTCATATGAAATAGGGAACGCAAAGTTCTAAGTCAATTCGTGTTAAATTCAAAACAAATACTATCTTAACGAATGAATTAATCAATTAAAATCAATCATAATTAGCCTACGCTAATGGCCCTCTCTCGTAGAATCTTTTCTCATAGTTATTTTATGATGTATTGTATGTATATGTAAGTTTTAAGTGTCAGTAGCAAATTTATTACTTTGAAAATTTGGAATGTGAAAATCTTGATAAATAGTAAAAATATGTGTTTGTTTTAAGATTTTGGTAGGGTGGGATATTACTTTATGTTAACTCAGAGTGTGAAAATGATTGATATTATGGATATAATGATAAATATAATATGTATTTTATGGGTGTTGTATTGGAAAGAATAATAATAGATTTAGTAGATATTCTTAGGTATGGATTGAGTTTGAAATTTAAAAATCGAATGTTAAATCTCATACTCGTATGCAGCGTGATCGCAAAATCCTACGTAAGGATGAATCCCAAAACAAACATGCTCTAAATGACTGCATTCTAATTTAGATAAGTCTAAACAACAGAAATAGTTGATTAAAGAAATTTAGAAATGAAATTGCTGAAATCATTTAATTCATAGTGTTATTATCTGATTAAATCCTTATGTGGCTGGAATCAGGATAACAAATAAGTATAATAATACTTAAATAATCTTGCAGAAAATGTAAAATAACACAGAGATTTGCCTAGGTCTTGTATTACAAGAGCTAGGACTTAAATGTAGTCTTTGTATTAGACAAATTCGTGGATCTTGACAATGATGGTATGTGCACCTATTATGCTACGTTGGCCAACTAGACCGTTACAAATGTTATTACAGGAAGTCTTCTCTCCATAAAAGGTAGTTTCCTTGTGTGGAGATTGAATGACATTAATTATGCCATAAATTATGCATAATAGCTATAATTCCTCTATAAGGGTTGACCATGAGCTTGCTCGTGCACGTAGGTGCTCGACTTGCTCGTGCTCGTGAATCTTGATCTTGCCCATGCTTTTGTATAGATGGACTTTGTTTGTGCTCGCATTCCAAGTTCTATCATATTGTGTTTTGGTCTCGTCCAATCATTTATGGGCTTGAGCCTATTGTAATAATCGTACCACAAGACATAGATAGAGCACACTTTTCTTCAAAATATCGTTATTTTATGAAAAATTAATATAAATAATGTAAAAAATAATGAAAATGTGAGTAGTAATTTCCAAAAAAGGTAAAAAAACAAATGAAAAATATATAGTGAAACAGACGAAAATGATAAAATGAACAACATATAATGAGAGAAGGAATATTATTTTCACTACTTTCTTAGACTATTTCCATAATTTTTTCACTTTTATCCATCACATTACATATATTATATCAATATTTTATACTCTTCTTAATATTTGTATAAAAAAATAAGGAGCAATTTATAATAAAACGGTGAGAGTACTTTATAAATACAATTGAAAAAATAAAAGGGCCATTCGTAGAGCCATTTGTTTGGGCCTCACTTTACAACCACAGTTCACAAACGGGCTTCCCCATTCTTTAATCTGGTCTGAGCGCGAACACATTTATTACAGTTTGAAATACTGCACATAAGAAATTATAAATTCTATTGTTTTTAGAATTTTAATTCATTATTCATATATACTTGAGAGTTATTGTACTATGCATTATATGTATTTAATTTTTTTTAAATAATAATCAGTAATCAATTATACTTCAAAAAAATAAGTAATACTCAACTCATTATATTAAATATAGGAACTAGCACATATAAACTACTCTCTCCATCTCGAGAGAATTTGCACCCTACGGGATAACACATTTAAAAAAAAAATAAGTTTTATATATAAAGTAGTGACATATGGATAAATATGTGTATTTATTTGTGAGTGTCCACGCAAATCAATGTTTTCTTTTTTAGTAGTATGTAAATTTGTGTGGGACGTACAAATAAGGAAAGTGTACAAATTTCTGTGGGACAGGGGAATATTAAATTTGGCCCATAAATTACTATACTCTAATAGATTTGACACATAAACTAGTTAACTTAATTTTCGATTAATTTTTTTCAAATAAAATATACTCCCTCCGTCCATGATAATTAGTCTACCTTAGTTGTGCACGGTTATTAAGAAAAAATTGATGTTGATGTGTAAAAGTGAGTGTATTATATAAAGAAGTATTAATTATTAATAAAGTAATTGATGTGATGTGTAAAAGTAAGTATATGTGTATAAAAAAATAAAAATAATGATTGAAATTTTTTTATTTTGGGTAGATAGACTATTTATTGTGGACGACTATTTAAGACAACGTTGACTAATTTTCATGGACAACAAGCAAATCTTAGAAAAGGACACTGTTGTTAATATTTTTCATAATTTTATTCCAATTGGAATGAGAAATACAAAAAATTCTTCATCACTTTTGTCATTTATCTCTGTGCATCTTCACTTTGCAGTACACAGTCCAGTGCACGTTCGTACCTTCATGTCGATTTATTATTGTGCATCCATATTTTTGTGTTGTTTGATGTCAATTGATTTTTTTAATAAAAATAAGCCACATATTAGAATCGGGATAAGAATGGGTCAGAAATTAATTTTAGTGGTTTATGTGTCAATAGTTTGCATATATTGGTGCAAAATTTTTTATAATATGGTAATTTAGATGCAAAATTGCTGATAGTTTTGTGCAAAATTGCTAATAGTTCCAATTTATTTTAAATTATATGGATTATTTTCTATTCTCAAGTGTGTTTTCATATGATTTTTTCTTTGAGTTGGTATTGTGTAAATACTCTTTAGTAAAAAGTAATTAATATCCTTCAATTAATATTTTTAATTAAACAACTAATATATTTTTTAGTAAATT
This sequence comes from Prunella vulgaris, assembly GCA_026898435.1. Taxonomy (NCBI): domain Eukaryota; kingdom Viridiplantae; phylum Streptophyta; class Magnoliopsida; order Lamiales; family Lamiaceae; genus Prunella; species Prunella vulgaris. The sequence goes on along the minus strand of JAPKLY010000014.1, from coordinate 603,945 downwards.
AAGTAATTTACCCTTTAAAATCAATATCTTTTAATTAAACAATATATATTCTCGAAACAAACTTCACAGTAGAATTTGTCCATATACAATGCCTTGTCTTTTTGTTATCTCAAAAAACGAACATTATAATTATATGAAATTAATATTATTAGATTCAACCGGTAATATCATAACCTTCACTAAGTAATATCATAATAATAATTTAGTAGTGATATCATAACAATAAATTAGCGATATTATTGCACTTATAAACTAATATTATAATATATAATATTATGTGTATTTTTATTTATTTTTTTATCGGTAAATGTTACTTGTTAGTAGTTAGGTTAGTTCATCAAGTCTCTTTACACTCCACATCTCCAAGTCCAACCTTATATCTCTCTCCTAATTCGTTCCCAGAGGGAATCGAACCCAGATCACTCACTTTATGTGTATTAATTTCTACTTAGTGATGATATCACTTATAATAATAACATTTACATATTATAAATAAATTTTACATAAAAGTGATTCAAACATAGTTACATAGGTGTAAACTTTTCATAATTTGTTATCAACTAGACCAATTTACGAACGAAATCACTGTTACACCACTAAGATATTCGATAACGGCACCATCTATGTTATGCCTTTAGATTATCATTTGAATAAGTGAAATATCATTTAAATGGGAATAATAATAGTCTCATAACTTTTTTACCTTTTTGTTTTTGTTTTATAATTTTTTTCCACTTAGTCTAATAACAATTTAAATTTATCCAAATCAATTTCAAAAGTGGCGGAAAATTGCATTAAACGACGTCGTATTGTTTATCTACCGATCACGTTACTATTTTTTGGCGGAATAGGGTTAACCATTAATACCATTTTCCTCCCATAATTTTTTAACTTTTAAATTTGGTCCCATACTTTTTTTTTCAATTTATTCTCATACTATGAATAAATTATTTACATTTATACTATTTTATACATGTAACACGCTGACTGAGTAAATTCTCTAAATAAATTAAATTAAATTTTTAAATAATAATTTTATAATTAAATAAAAACTTAAAACATAAAATTAAAACCTAAAACTTGAAATAAAAAAAGGGCACTCATATACGTGCAGAGTGCCGACATCCATAACCTCTTGCCCGACCCTCCACCTTCATGTGACGATCTTTATTAGAGTTCCACTTCCGCGCTAGAGGTTGCTTCTTTGAGTCTTTCTTCTCTGCGGCAACAATCTGAAAATCCTTGATCTATGTAACTCTAATTTCACCAAATTATTGCTACAATTTAAAGGTGATTGAGATGACGATTGAATACACTGGAAAATTTTAAATTTAATTTACTGATTAAGTATGACACGTCTGGAAAAAAAGGCACGTAACCCAAAATTAATACCATTTTCATTCCATAATTTTTATACTTTTTTATTTCGGTCCCATGATTATTTATCTTTCCAATTTTGTCCCATAGTAATTCAAATTTATCCGAATAAGTCCCATGTGGCCGGAAAATAGTGACATGTGAACAAAACGACGTCGTTTAATGCAATTTTCGGCCATTTAGGACTATGGGAAAATTTAAATTGTTATGGAATAAAATTAAAAAAATAAATAATTATGGGACTAAAACAAAAAAGTGAAAAAGTTATGGGGCGAAAATGGTATTAATCCCTCATTTAAATATATTATTTCCCCTTTGATAATATGATTTACAATAAAATTAATTTACACACAAAATCAAACAAGTCCAACTAGATAGTTAATTATGGATAGTTTAGGCAGAGCTCCAATACCTAAGTCTTGAAGTTTTGGGTTCAAGACACTGAGAGAAAAAATTTATTCTTTTTTGTAATGATTCCCTTGTGATTGAGTAACGATTCTACTCTTGTGGAGATTGTGGTTATAAAGTGCATCAAATCCATCAATCTAAAAATGCAACATATACAATCTTGAGGGACAATCTTACACTCTATGTAGTGGGTTTGGTTTACACTCCAAATATGGAAGATTCCTTCACTTATTTATAATGTCAACCTTCGACTGTAATCTTTTCTTAAATTTGTCCTTATAATTTGCGTAATAAAACTTTCCTCATTTTTTATTGAAAACCACACGTCTAGAGTACTTATGAGAGAAGCATGCGGTAAAATGTGAAAAAGGTAACAAATATCTAAAACATAAAAAAAATAAAATCACTGTGTAATTAATCAGCCATTTTCAATAAATATAAATACTATTAGCAAAAATAAAGCAGTTGTAGAAAAAAAAAAGAAAAAAAAAAGACGAATATCTTTCATGCACATGCATATATCTGAAAATGACATGATCATTATAAACCATTTTTTGTTGTATGTGCATGCATCTCTTTTTCCACATTGATAGTCTCATTTTTCAAACCCCAAATCTTTTCCTTAATCACCTGAAAATACTTTTTGGATGTTTACTTCATAAAGTTAATTAATTTTACCAAGGAGGATGTGAACCTTCCGCGCGCCCCCATACTTGAGTGAGTGGGAGAGATATATTGAGAGAAGTAAAGGGCCGGTCCGATCTATTCGATATTTGGTCTGGACTTGACTCAATTCTTACAGGTCTGATTAAAAAATGGGTCAACCCGATTTGTGAATATATATTGGTCCAATGAACCCGTTTACATGTAAAATTAATAATTTTGATCCGGTCCGGCCCATTTTCCACCTCTAGAGAGAAGTATTCAACTGTTTGACACATGATTTTTTTTTATATCTGAAAACAAAAATTTATCCCAACCAAAATTCTAATATATGTTTGTTAAATAAAACAGTTGATACTACAATGATCAAATAAAAATAAAAAGCTAAACGAATTAAATCAAGTCAAGGAAGCTTTGACTAGCTAGTGCCCACAGAATTGCGTATCATCCCCAGTGTGGGACAAAAAAATGTAGTCTTGTTTGTTCCCATTTGCATCCACAAAAATTCTTCTCTAATTTTCACGCATAAATTTCTCACTTACCGAAATTCAATTTAAAATTTTGAATATATCACGATCGTCTATCCCATGAATAAAGCAAATTTATATGTCTAATTTCCAAAAAAAACAACATTTACTATTTATGTCAAATATGAGTGTTTCAAACCAAATTTTCTACAATATTGCCGTTTGATTTAAACTTTTAAAAGTTAATTAATTTGCTGCTTGGTCAGCCCCAATATTATACACCAGTTGCAGCAATTAGGTGGCTGGCGGCATTTCAACTAATTTTCCCTTCAATATCCGAATGTCACGTGTATACTGGGTTACTTATTTGAACTTGTATCAAAATTGTTCAAATACGATAAGATTTTGTTGCGGATGTTAATCAATATGTCAACGTGGATGACTAATTAAAGCTATGTTTTTGGTTTATATATATATATATATATATCACATGTGAATTCTTGTTCTCATATTTTTTTTTAGAATAGGTATTGTGTGAGAGTGGTTCATATCATCAAATAATTTTTTAACAAGACAAAAAAAATAAAATCATAAATATAAATCTTATATCACAAAATGGTTTATATCATGAAAATAATTTATATAATATTTTACCTTTTTTCTAAGTATATTATACTATGTTGTGGATATTCATTATAACTATTTAAAAAGTATATTTAATTTTTAAACAGTAATAATATTTATGCATATAATGATAGGTTGTATAATAACGGTAATATTTGAATAAAACGCGTCGTGTGAACTCGGATAAATTTTTTTTTTTTGAACATCAAAATGTTCAAATTTTATTGAAAATCTCAAACAAGGGTATAAGAAATACCCAACAAATTAAACTTACATCAATCCGTTTATAAATTGACACATTCTACTAAGCAATTTCAAATCATAAAATATTTCTACAACTCCTTAGATCACTAGCTAAAATCTTTAAGTTTAACTTCAAATGATCCAAACAAAGTCGACTTCAAATCCTATTCTTAAACTCTAAAAAAACTTTTTCTTTGAAGATTACTTAATACTTCAAATTAGCCGCATGACTTAGTATTTCATCACTAAATTCGGGATTAACACCTCTGGGATGGCACAACTTTTAAGAAAAGTAGAGTGTTGTGTAAAGTTATATTATTAAAATAATGAGATTAGTTGGATTGTGGGGATAAAGTTAAAGTAATAGTTTCCATTTATAGGGTGTGAAAACAATTGTGGGACATACGAAAAAGGAAAGTATGAAAACAATTATGGGACGGAGGGAGTACCAAAATAGTCCCATAAGTTTTTCACTTTTTCGACTTGGTCCCATAACTATGTAATATTTCAATTTAGTCCCATAACAATTCAAATCTAACCAAATTAGTCCCATAACTATGTAATATTTTAATTTAGTCCCATAAAAATTCAAATCTAACCAAATTAGTCTTATAACTATGTAATATTTCAATTTAGTCCCATAACAATTCAAATCTAACCAAATTAGTCTCAAATCGTCGAAAATGACATAAACAAATTTGGGACTAATTTTGATAGATTTGAATTGTTATGGGACTAAATTGAAATATTACATAGTTATGAGACTAATTTGGTTAGATTTGAATTGTTATGTGACTAAATTGAAACATTACATAGTTATGGGACTAATTTGGTTAAATTTGAATTGTTATGGGACTAAATTGAAACATTACATATTTATGAGACCAAATTGATAAAGTTGAAAAGTTGTGGGATGATTTTGGTATTAATCTCCACTAAACTCTCTTATATTAAATCCTTAAATTATACTCCTTTTATCCCACATAAATTTGCACATTTTTTCTTATTTGGACGTTTCACACAAATTTGTACACTATTAAAAAAGAAAATATTAATTTACTTGCACATTCATAAATCTATACACATATTATTCATATGTCACCACTCTTTATATAAACCACATATTTTTTTAAATATATATCGTCCCGTAAGGTGCAAATTTCTATGGGACGAGTGAATAGTTGGATTAAGGGTCCAGGACTTAGTTGCTGTCAATTTCCAATAAATTAAATAACCCATAACCCGTTGAAGTACACAAATTAACCTCACTATTAGACTTATTAGTTGTATATATGTGTGATATATAGACTCATTGGGCCCTCCAAAAAAAAGAGAGAGTTGAGAGTTCGGAACTTTTAGATAAGACATATTTTTTTATTTACGAGTGTTCATTTGTCTTTATTTTAAATTTTTATATGTTTCTCGAGCATAATAACTTTTTTGTATTTAATTAATTTTTAATATATAACATATTAAACTATTATATTTAAAAAAAATATTCGAACAATGAAATTATAAATTTTTTTTAAGTATGTCAAATGTACAGCTATATATATCAAATAAAAATTATAATTTTTTATTTAATACATTTAAATCTTGATTATAAACAAAAAATTATTAAATTTTGAAACTAATCAGTTGAGTCTTGAATGGAAAAAAAAAAGTTAAATTTAATTTTTTTTAAAAAATACATAATTTAATTTGAACACTTTAAAATCGATAACTTAAATTGAAACTTAATTTAAAAATTGTCTCCCAATACAAAATTCTTCCAACAATGTATTATACTCCATACAACTAGACGAGTCTAATGCATGCCATTTCAAGACACCCCCAAAACCAAAAGTTACCAACGAAATTTGGTAAGAATCAACGATTGTAATGGATTTAAAATTCGATACACAATCAAATTAACATGATTGGTCTAATATTATTTGACCTCATGTTGAGGCAGCAACCACAGTAAAAATACTATTTTAAGTTAGATAAACAATCAACAATTCCAAATCCTAACGGTCAAACCGTCCCATCATGAGCTGAAATCTATAAATTCATGCCCTCACAAATCTTGGAATTCCATTATCTCATCAAGTCATAAGCTAGCTAATCCTCACAAATTAACTTTGTACACAAGATATGGCTTATACATGCAAATTCTTATTCATATTCTTCCTTCTATTCTCTCTAATATTAAAGCCCGAGATTCAAAATGTTGAAGCCCGACTGTTGTCGTCAGGAGAGATGAACATAGACCGTTCCGGGCCAAGTCCCGGAATTGGAAATGTCCGGGTTGACAAATGCAAGAAATCTCTTACCGAATTTGCAAACTCGGGCCCGAGCCCGGGAGAAGGCCATAAACATGTTCCGGCCCGTCCATCGGTGCACAAAATTAAGCCATGAGCATTATATGGATATTGATGATTTTTAGTTGTGCTTGTGATGATTCTAAGGGTTTTTTGGTAATATATTATTACATATGTGTAATGGTAGCAATGCACTGATTGAAATGTAATTGATATCAAAGTCTAGTTTGTTTATGTAACAGAAATAAAAATTTACATCTATAATTTTGTTTTCATATTCATGTTAATATTAATCCTAGTTGATAAGTGATATTTTTTATTTTAACAATGATAACCTTCAATGATAATATGAATAATTTTTCAAAAATATATTTACACGGAATATTTAGTGCACAAGATTTCGCAAAATTTCACCGGATATATACATTACTTACAAATTCTTGTATGCACACAAGTGCGTGATATGACTGAGATTTTAATTTTGACTTCAAATCTATTTTTTAATAACATATAGTTATGAGAATAATTTTGTGTTTTTAGCCATTGATATTACTTATTTGTGATTATTTCTTGAGATATTACTAATTATTTTTTTAGATATCACTAAATATTGCTTGGTATTTTTTTAAAAATTCAAATGCATGCACATGAGTGCACACAAAAATCACTTTATACTATTGAGGCATTCAGTGTTATTGTTTCAAGAAGAATTGAAAAAAAGAGAAGATGATTAGAATATAGAAATATAGAATGATAATGAAGTAAATAGAGATTACATATTTATAAAATATACATAATACAGTCAATGCATATAAAGATTAATTATAAAAATCAGAGTTAATAATAATAGATAGATATAAAGTTATCAAAATTCTACCGTTAATAAATATAATTATAAAAAATATAAAATAAAATTAAAAGGATAAATTAATATGATTATATGAAAATTAATTCAAAAACTTAACATAAAGAAAATGGAAAAAAAATTTAAATAGAAAAATTTTATTGTTTTTCATATGGTGATCTTTATATAATTCAAATTAGCAAGAATTTCAAATTAAGGATCTTAAAATAAGGTCTACATTTATAATCATTTCAACTTAGAGCTTAAAATTATATTTTTTTCTCAAAATTGGATATATTTTAAAATATTGAGTCTTAATTCAATAATACTTAACGAGGGAGTTTAACGACATTCAAGATTCTTAGTTTTTTTTTTCTAAAATAAATTATCTAATTTTAAAAGTGGTTATTTTCTCTTCCTTAAAGAGATAAGTTGCACTTAAATCAAGTAAAGACATTTCATTCTGTGTCGGCATGACAAATAAACTGGAGGAAGAGAGTGTTATCTTCATCAACAATAGAAATCTTCCCTTTAAAGTGTGAAATCTCACAGAAATACTGAAGGATAATGCAACTCATTGGTTGAGAATGAATACATTGAAAAAATTAAAACTGTCATGGAAATTAATATTATACTCTCAAACAATAAAATGGACAACTCAAGGTAATTGAGTATCCTGTTCATCTTAGTATTGAGAATTCACTAAGAGTGTACTTAGTGTGCTCTACTTGTGAAAGAACATTACTATATTATCACGTCTTTTATATATTCGATGAAATGTGTCAAAGGAAGACACTTATACATGAGTACGTGATTTCACAGTGGAATTAATTAATTTTGCCTTCTGAATTAGTTAGAATTTGAGTTTGTTGTCTTCATTTATTTCTTTGAGTACAATTACAAACACAATGGTAGAAAGAAACCAAGGCTCTACCAGAGAAACAAAGATTAGGGCTATGCAATTATGGTGGTTGTGGGAACGAGAGGGGATAGTATGAGTTGGTGATTTTCTGCTTAAATATTTAATGTGATAATAAGATGGACAGAGAGACGAAAAAAAGAAAAATCTTAAATATCGTTAGAACTCCTCCATTAGATATTCTTTGATTGAGACACAATATTTTAAAATATATTTAAAATTTAAAAAAATTAAGCGTTAATTTGTGATAATTATAAATATAGATCTTTGAGACAATAACAGCATAAAATTCTTCTTTCAACATTATATATATATGTATATATATATATATATATATTTTTTTTTTTTATCATGGGCATTCACTATATATATATATATATTTTTTTTTATCAAAGTGCGAAACCACCAAAATTTAAAGCCCTAATTATGGCGGAACGACTACTCCTCCGCGAAATGTTTCGTCGGTGGCGGCCCAACGCCGCCGCTTCCAGCTACCAAATAATTTTCACTAGAGCACTTTACGAACAGAATCGTTGTTACGCCACCTCTACCAGTATGACTGGGGAGAAATGTGAACTAGAAAAGAAAGATCGGTGGCTGAGATTGCCGCCATTCACCCCCACACCCGACGGCTGTTCAGTAGGAAAAAAACTGTACGGCCTTCAGGTGGACACGAAAACGACGGCGTTAAAGTGGATTACTTCGTGTTGCCCTCATCTCCCGAGGTCTCTTGTTCAGAAACTCTTTCGCACTAGACAGGTTAATTCACTGTCAGATGAATTTAAACTTACAAACCCTCCTAATCTGCATAATTTTTATGTTATACGAAGTTCAGAAGTACAATAAACTTAACAACCATATCTCTTTTGTATGATAATTATCTTCACTAAAGTGCAAGAATAATAGGACGAGTATGAATTTACCAATGTGAGCTAGAAAACCACTCACTCAATCAATCCGGTTTGTGCCTAAATAAATATGTTGCATAAGGGTATGAATTTGTATATGCTGAAATCAATCATTTACTGCTAACTTTGATTTGCTTCAGATTCGAAAACAATGCTCAAATGCTGAAACTAAAGAACAACGACCGAAGAGAGTAATTTGCCTATCTCATATCTTTATTAAATTTGATTTGTTTTAGTTCTTATGTTGTACCCTCCAGCCATTACAATGGTCTTTTTGTTTTGTCACTTTAATTGTTTCCAAAGATAGGAGCTAAAGATTTGATGGAGATTGGTGATCGAATATTCCTTCCAAAATCTGTTGATGTAAAGTCTCCTTTAATAACAACAACACCAGAGAATCAGAGGCTTTCTGATGATGAGATGAAATTTGTTCAGGACCTTGAGTTATATAAGGTATTGTCTAGAATTTGCAGTTGGTTTACCATATGGCTGGGGTTCTTTTCTGTAATTATAAAGCCTAATTTCCAGTTATGTAATATTAGGATCCAGCTATAATTGTCATCAATAAACCGCCTGGAATGCCTGTACAGGTAAATGCCGATTTTCACCTTTTCTTTTTCTTAAATAGCATTTGATGAAATCATGTTCATTCTATACAAAGTTTGATTTCAGGGTGGCATTGGGATAACGAGAAGCTTAGATGAATTGGCTGCCAAATATTTAAGATATGACTACAAGGAGTCTCCTCGTCTGGTTAGTTCAGAGATTATGTTCAACAGTTCTTATCCTTTCATATGACTATCTTGCTAAGAAAGTTATGTGTGCCTGTAAAGATGTAATCAAAAGTTGCTTTTCACATAATTTGTTCAATTTATGTTTTGTTATTTCTCGAAGAAGTTCTATGGAGCACAATGTTTTTTGGTTGAAGCAAAGAAAAATTGCACATTTTTATCGTTCTTCCTACTCTTAAAAGAACAACTGGAGTTATGTCAAATGAATTTGCTTTTAATGTGCTCTATACATACTTGTTTCTATTTTGTGGATGCAAAATCTGGATTTTTAATTGCTGTACTGATGTTATACTACGTAGTGTTCACATAGTATCAGAAAACACAAATTCTATGTGATGAATAGGCCAAAATATTCGTTGTGTGGTTTTGAATAATTTTACATGCACACGTTGTTTCTACTGTATCATCCCCTCCCCCCACCCCCCTTCTCTTTCTCCTTTTCTAAGCATTACTAAGAAAAAACACTTACTCAATTTTCTTCAGTGCCTTGATTTTTCCAATATTTCTTGGAATTGTACGTTAGTATTTTTTTGTACATTGTTATTGACAAGCTTGTGATAGGTGCACAGACTTGATAGAGATTGCAGCGGCGTGCTAGTTATGGGAAGAACACAATTGAGCACTAGTGTTCTGCATTCCATTTTTCGCGAGAAAACTTTGGGATTATCAAATGATGTATGTCACGTATTGCCTCATTTGAGATGGTAGTTAATAATTTGTGAAGAAGTATATATCGCTGCCACATAGTTACTATTTTTTCTAAATAATAGAAGCTCTCTATTACAGGTTCTGGGTTGTAAGAGAATCCTCCAAAAGAAGTACTGGGCTCTAGTTATTGGTTCTCCAAGACGTCAACAAGGAACAATTACTGTGCCCTTGGTGAAGGTGTATTTTCTCTTTGAGCTTGAAGAATTCTTCTTCTTCTTTTTTTTTTTTTTGGCTCTATTTACTGATGAGTATTTGGTGTAAACAAATTTATTAGGCTGCTTGATCCATGTGTGGTTCATTTTTAGAAAAACTCCATAGTTTCCGTGACTTTCTACTTAGGTATATGTATTTATTTTGTTGAAATAGGCTGCCCTTGGTCTCACCATTGAACCACACCCAATATGTAAAGGATAGTACCAATGAGGTTCCATCCTGTAAAACTAATTGATGATAGGAGGAGTAACTCACTAGGCTTATAAACTTGTCTCATTTCTTTCAATATTTTAATGTAGGACAGTTCACATGTGTAACCATAAAAATTCTCAATCTCAATATGTCCCCCTCACATGTGAGTTTTTCCTTGATTTTTGATGTGAATATGATCACCCCTGCTCCATCATATTGACAGCCCATTTGATGAAGTCTGCTCCTATGTCATTACACCTCCTTTTAATCTTAAATAATATTAGAAATCAATTTGCACACACACTTTGATTATCGTCAACATGCTTTTTCCTGACCTGTTACCATAATCTGGTACGACATCAGTATCCAATACTTGGTCATGAATTGTACTTGGGGGCTGGACAATCTCATCATCATTGTTGATGAAGCTTCCACTATATTCCCTGTTGTTGCTACTACTCCCAAATGTTGATACATCAGAGTCATGTTTATGCATGCCAATTGATTCAGTATCACTGTTTATATAGATAGGGCTGATAAATGTAATAACCAAAAGACGTTTTGTGTACCAATAACAGAGAACACAATACATGCCTCTCTCAACTCCAACTTCAAACGTCAAGACTCATTTTTATCGGGCAGCAATTCACATACAAAAAAAAAAAAGAAAGAAAAGAACTTGTTGGCCCCAAGCTCCTCAATTAATTTTCCAATCATTTTTATTCAATGGTGTTTTGGAGTGTGGTAGTTAGGTTGGAGAACTCTAATTCATGCTGGTGGAATGGGAGGGACGCTATGGATTTTCCATGCAACCCTTGAATTGGGTAAAGAGGCTGAGAGGAGTGTCATGGTGTGTAAAATTATATACCACTACACTTCTATCCAAGGGTTAGTTGCCTGGGAAATTCATAGTATTCCTCCCCTTTCACCAAAATGAGTTATTCGTTTTCTCGGTTTAACAACCACACCCCAAAAGGCCAAAATTAATTGTGAAGCTTGGGATGAACAAGTTTTTGTATGTGGTGCATTTTATGCCCAATAAAAATGAGTTGTGCCACTCAGAATTGGTGTTTTAGGAGATGCGTGATGTTTTGTATTCTTTTATTGGGATGTCCACCACTCTAGTTATATTGTTTTTATCTATCATATCCATGTACAACTAATACCGAAACAATTGGTGTTGATATACACGACTCCGATGTATTTACTTTTGAGAGTAATAGTAATGCTGTATATTGTGGATTATTCGTCGATTATAGTGAGCTTGTTCCACCCTATTTATGACCCTATTGAATCATGATAAACAAGTCAAATAGCGGGGGTTGAGTCATCTGATCAAAAAACGTATGCTGATGTGGGGGTATACATGGTATCAAAGCTGGTCCAGTTCTTGAGCTGGATGGTTTTCAATATGATGGAGCATGGGTGCTTGAATGCATCTGTCCTGTTAATGAAGGACTCAGAGTTGTCTCAAAACGATATATTGAAAGAAGTGAGATTAGCTTAAAAACATTGTGAACTACTCTTGTTACCAACAGATTTTAAGATGTAACCTAACTAGGGAGTGACTAGTTTCCTTCAAATATTTGGTGCACCTCAATGTGTGGGACCACACTAGTACCCCAATTACTTCATTTCCTTGTTGCAGATGGCTTTTCAATACCGAGTACTACAACAAAGCAATATTTAGGGTTCATTCCATATTCATTGAAAATATTGTTTGTTAACTGGATAAGAAGATAAAACTAAACCTCTCATGCTGGTATTATCTGTTAAATTTTCCATTATAATGTTATGGAAACCAGTTTACATATGAAGGTTGCATTTTCGCTTCTCTGTAGTAAATAGACCATAATTATTTGTTGAAATAAATATAATCCCTTTCCGGTAAAAATAATATCATCAATACCAGTTCCTTTACTTTTCTGGTACATTGGTATATTTAGTGGCACAACATACCTGGCCTCCGTCCAGTAGGAATATGTAAATATGTATTCCTGGCTTCAAATTAACTTAGGATAGTTGGTTTTGAATAATGTCACTGCAAAGGCACAAAATCATGAATGTTGTCACAATCTTTGATCTGAAGTACTATATCGGACATTAGTATTGGCACTTTCCATTTAGCATGATGACTATATTATTTTCGCACCTGACATATGTTTGGTTACCTGTATTATATTTTTGTAGTCCGTTCACATTAACAATGCTGTTGAGGCTTATTGGTGTGTAATGACACGGAAGTTGTAATTTCTATATTCAAGTTCTTTTCCCCAACTAATACTATTTCTTTTATTCAGGTGGTGGTTGACGATGGAAAATCTGATAGAATCACTGTAGCTGACAATAGATGCAGGTTGTCAGGGCAGCATGCCACGACAAAGTATCGAGTCATAGCATCATCCCGTGGTTTGTTTCTAATGCATTGCTTCAGAAGTTACTAAGCCTAGCTAATGAGTACTTCAATCTATCCCTAGGAAATAGAAAAAGAATAGGTCATGCAAATAATGGCCTAGTAAACTTATACCAATATACATATGTCAGTTGGATGAAAGGATCACAGTCAGCTGTTTGTAGAATGGAAGTTTTTATATGCTGAAAATTGTTGAACTACTACCATAACTGATACTTACCTCACATTGTTAATTAAGCATTTGAGGGAACCTTCACAATAATCTGTATGTTTACTCATAGTTGCTCAGAAGAACAAAACGGCACTAGTAGATTATTTTCAATTGTTCTTTTTGGCTAAGCCATTAGGGGCCAACGAATATTAAGTTGGCTTGTCCTTTAAGATGATGTTTTACTAGTTAGTTTTTTATTCAAAATAATCATGTACCCATTGAAATGTTATATTCCAGGTTACACATGGTTAGAGTTGTTGCCACTTACTGGAAGAAAGCACCAGGTTTGTATATTCGAAAAGCACAATACCTTTTACTTTTTTCACTTTTATATAACTTATCAAATGATTATTTATTACTGACAATGTAAATCTTAAATAGCTCCGTGTTCACTGTGCCGAAGTATTGGGAACACCCATAGTTGGAGACTACAAATATGGGTGGCAAGCTCACAAGAAACTAGGACACCATGTGGACTCTGGTTCAGTTCTGCAATGGGGTGATGAAAAGTTCAAACTGCAAGATTCTGCAGGCCTTAAGTTGGAAAGTGGAAATGTATCTGATAAACAATGTTGTCTTCATCTTCATTGCAAGGAGATGATCTTACCCAATATTTCAGTTGCCTTGGAACATGGCAACATAAATGACATTGATGTTGCACGAATGAGAAACATTATGCTAGAGGCTCCTCTGCCCCCACACATGCAAAGAAGTTGGGACTTGTTGGATTAGAATCTCTTTGATTCCTCAGGAGCGAAGCATCATATTTACTTCTTGTATATTAAAATTCCAGGTAAGTTAAATTTTAGTTGATATTAATGCATGTAACTTTTTTTGTCGTAATTGCTTGTTGATAACATATTTATAATTTGCCTAGTATATGTCTTTTGTTGTATGATTGTTTAGGAGCCAATCCTTGTTTGTTAAAGCCATGTTTGGCCTCGATGGAGCAATTGTACGTGGTGCATTCAGGGGACTGATGTCTAGGAGTTTCTACCTGCTTCTACAAGTTCCATATGAGAACACAATGTCTTAGATTGGGCTTTAAATAATCACAATTTCCTCCCATACAACAAATTGCTCATCACTAATGATTAGTGATGGATTTGATTTTCTTAAAATATCTTTGTGGAGCATCCTGTTTTGGAAAAGGGTGCTAAGTTCTTGTTGTGTACCAATTCAAAGCTTGAGGTTTATAGGTAACTATTAAGCTGATATTACCAGATGGTAAGTCTTTTTATGCTTTGTAGAGAGATTTTGATTGATGTTTGACTATAATTTTGAGAACAGGTCATTAATTTGAGAAAATTGGTGTTATCTTCTTGGAAAGCAGAACACATTGCATTCTTGAAAAAGCAAATTTTTTTTTATTTTTTCATTTTTAATCTTGCTACTTAAATTTTCCTAAGTATAAACATTTTAATAAGATTTGTACTGTTAGCTTCAAAATTAGATGGCGCATTAGCATGTTAATGCCACAAACTTAATAAATATATATATATATATATTTCATGATATTATCATGTGTTTTCTCTCTCCAATGTTTTGACAGAGAAAAAGTTGATAATCTATTTGCTTGTGGTCTATTTTTATTGAGGAATGTTTATATCATTTTATCAGTAGAGATGCAATCAATTTCTAAATTAGATTATTAGTCAATACAAAATTTTGACATGATTTAAAATAAGTCCCGCCAGGTTCTCCGAATTAATCCTAGGATTGGATACAAAAAAAAATAAAAATAAAATCAAGGGAGATTTTGTAACAGAAAGTCATAAACCTTGACGAATATTATAAGAATATTTCATGTAGTGAATCTGTAGTAAGCATTTCACTGTACGCTCAATTCAAAAGCTTCCTTAGCCCACTTAATTGCATTTTCGGGTCATGGCGTGACTGAATCATTAAGCCAAAAACATTACAAATACTACGTTAATGATTAATCCACTTTCCCAGTTAAGACAAACCCTCTGCACTCACTACTCTTTGCACTGCTTATGATTTCACTCGACAACTGCAGAAGGCCTCACCGCACCAACCGAACCTTCGCCAAGGCAATCCCTCTTCAACAACAGTATAAAACTTGTCATTGTGTTCGGAGGATGCTCTCGGTTGGAGTCACGTCCTGTCTGAGGAGTGGTTATAACTGCATATGCACTTTTTGGCTAAAGTACATGTTCATGAAATATCTCGATGGATTGAAGCCACTCAGAAATACTGCAAACAACATAATC
This sequence comes from Prunella vulgaris, assembly GCA_026898435.1. Classification (NCBI taxonomy): domain Eukaryota; kingdom Viridiplantae; phylum Streptophyta; class Magnoliopsida; order Lamiales; family Lamiaceae; genus Prunella; species Prunella vulgaris. The sequence goes on along the minus strand of JAPKLY010000014.1, from coordinate 588,427 downwards.
TTCATGTGCAGGCTACAGCGGAAACAATGCAAAAGCAAGTAAATATTGTACAAAGAACTTACATATGGGAGAAAGAACAAGGGCAGCACCAATAGGATACAGGAATAAAGTTGTTCTCTCCAAGAAGGGTAATACTGCAGCACAAAGCAAAGATATTGCTAAAAAAAATTGTTGCCAGTAAATAAGTGAGAGATAAGGTAATGCTCAAGGCCTAGCTCACCGTCATAACCCAAGTAATTTAGGTAATGGTAGTAGGAAACAGCAACCATGAAGAGCACATTTGATAGTAGTAAAGGAACAAAACCATGAGCCACCAGCAGAGGTGATAAAAAATAGTGAACGACTGCCAAAGAAGCAAAAGATAAAAGGAGCGTAACCATTATAGCTATCTGTATACTTTTGGTGAGAATCACACAGCATAACAAACAAGTTACAGTTTACACTCACCATAAAGCAGCACAAACAGAGGGAAGAAAGAGTTGCAGTGTACATCAAAAGCGTACAACCTTCAGAAGTTACAAGGGTAAGCAAAAAGTTAGCACTGGAACCTCAAGTTGTAAGACACACAATGTATAAATATGAGCAAGGACACTGTCATCTAATATGGACAAGAGACATAATCAGAAAAAGAGACACCCAAAATGAAGGTAAAACTTGCCATTCCACTCGCTGCTCTACCACATGACTGTTCGGAGCTTCTTCTCGGAGATAATTGTTGGTGAAGAACCTGGAAAAGGTTGGCAAGAAGGGATAAAATGATGCAACTTAATCTTCAAACTTCCTCACTGTAGCCATGTATAACAATATGTGCAACAATACAAGATTTTCCTATATATTTCCTAACATTTTTGAATCCATATTATGGTGCTTACCAGCAAATTGTAGCCAAAATTGCACCTATAATGAGGAAATGGAAGAGCAAAACTGAAATAACTACAAATACAGCATGTCCTGGGCTGTGATCATACCTGGTCCAAAGAGAAAAGGAAGCAATTAGCAATACATGTGACAATGATGTATGGAGAAGTGGCTTTTTTTTCTTTCTTTTAATACTTTATTGACCACATAGAAGTTTGATTTGGTAAGGAATTTGTTGGAATATGAATTACGTTATAGGAAATAGCAGTGAAAGTTAGGTCAAACAAACATATTCAATACAAGTGAAATGCTACAGAGATTTTGCCCTACCACTATTATGAAAGCAGCCATAACAGAAATCATGAAAGATACTTACGCAGCACAATAAGCAACAGTAGAAACTGACAAAAGAAGACTGCATATAACAGCAAATGCAGGATCGTCACGTGCCCATTGGTTCTTTGTTTCTGCAAAATAAAAGCACTTTATTTGATTGGAATAAACAGCTATTAGCAATATGAAACAGACTGATCTAGAACCTTATACTTTCTAAATTCAGGTGTAAGAGTTGTAATAAAAGGAACAGTCAAATGAGAAATAACTTAAAGCCAAACGACGTGGAATTATCAATTTTCCCCAGAACATTGCACAAGACACGAAAGAGAGGAGACTTACGCTTGTGATACTTAGTATGCTGATATCTGCATCCATCATACATTTGCACATGCAAATAATGAAAACAATGTCATCAAAAATCAAAGTACAAAAAACCAAGTAACATACATATTATTTCATAAATAAAGCCAACGCTTAAGAAGTTGACATGTAGAATGGCATTCATTAACTTGACAGTAGACACCTTGACATTTTGTTGAAAATTTACAAGTTGTTTAAATACCACTTCTTATATTGCTCACGGAAAATAAATGCAGCATTTAAAAACATAATAATATTGATGTCATGATCAAACATTAATCACAACATTTAAATAACAAGAATTTTTATATAGTGCTTATAGAACACCATGAATAATCTGCAAAGGCTGGATACCTACACGACTTTAGGCGATGTGCACAGGTTAAGCATTTGCCAGAAAGTATATTCAATGTCCATTTGTTGCCACTGTATCAGACCACCCAAAAACTTGGCGTCACTAACAGGATATCATGAATCCAAACAGAGACATTTACAGATAAATAATATAAATATATATATATTTAATAGACAAAAATAAAACACAATAGTTTAATAATCCTTCTCAAGATTGCACTAATTATGAAAAAGAACAGAACAATAAAAGCAAAGTCTTATGCATGCACATAATCATCCATAATGGCAACTCAGTGTAAAACAAATCATTAGACATATCAAAGAACTAAAAAAAGATTCAACTCAAAACCAAGAATAAGACAGCAACTACGCAACAAAACCTCTAATTGAACCAGATCTGTCAAACCATACACAAATGCACTCCAGCCTGTTCTCTTCGACTATAGATTAAACCATAGGTTCCTTTTTCTTTTCGTTATAAGAATTAAACCATAAGTTCCAAGTTCCATGCCTTGTGAAATATAAAACCCTCATACTCTTCAGATATTCAATGCCTACCTCTTTAAGGCAAATTTTTAATCAGCTGGATTATTCCACGCTCCTACATTTATTTCGGTCTGAATTTAGTAATGCTTTTCTACTCAACACGATATCAAAGCTTAAGGTGCGTGCACGACGATGCAAAGATCTCCTGGAGCCAGTGGCGCATGGTCCACAGGCACAGCATATGCCTTATCAAAATCAGGTGCCCAATTCTAAAATTTACTTTTAAATAAACAAAAACACATAACAAAGGAAGGAAGACAACAAAATTTAGCAATGAAGTTAAAACAAAATCTGGATAACTGAAATTTAGAAACTTAAGGAAATAAGCCAGCATCTGTTTTGAAAATTGAAGGGCAATTATAAGAATTCGCTGACAAGGATCGAGATCTGATCTGCAATTTTGAATATAGTTTCAAACAAGGATTCAAATGTGTGAGAAATTGTAAAGAGGGAAAGAAAACCTTGACTATTCTGCGGAGGTAATGAGGGAAGAGAGAATTGGGCCGGGCTTGAGAGCCCGATTTGCCCTTTGTTGATGACGATGTGGGCAGCATCTTCTTCTTCTTCTTACGTTTTCCTCTGCTTTTGATCGATTTTACTGCATATTATTGCTCTGAGATTGAGCGATCGGATTTGAAGACCTTCGCAGTTTGAGTATTATTCTGTTCCTCCTACGGTCCTACCTCTACTCTCATTGCCTCCGTAGACTGTATATGCTAATGTGGGTTGGGCTTTAGTAGTGGTCCATATCACGGCCCAATATAGACTTCAGTATTAAGGCTTTATGATTGCAATTTTATCATTTACTTTTTGGTCAATAATATTATCTGTAAGGAAAAATATGTTAGCATTTAAATAATTTGAAAAATTAGTACACTATCTAATACGAGAAATCATCTGATCTTATTCCAGTAGACATATAGTTAGAAGTTAATTCATCAAGTTTTCAAACACTCCAAGAATATCTCCAAGTCAACCTTATATCTCCCTCCTAATTTGTTCACAGAGGGAATCGAACCCGGGTCACTCACTCAAGTGAGAAACCCGTTGGCCAAATGAGCTAACCCACCTGGTTTGTACCAATTTATAAATATAGTCATTTTCTGAATCAATATGCAAATACCCCTCATTTTAATACTTAATAAGTCTATTCAATCTTGTTCTATATTTGTGAAGTATTTGTCACAAAAATGCAGGATCCAACATTATCATTTAATTTGTGTGTGATGGAAACTTATCATTACATTGCTATTAAGTTTAAATTTTATTCTTTTTCTCAATATCTACTTGCCGAAAAACAAGCTAGACAATCTAGTAAGAATTTATCTGACTCAATATGAAAATTTTAGGGGCCGTTTAATATAATTGTAAGGAATGTAAAGAGTATAGAAATGGTAAGAGTTTGGAATGAAAGTCATAGTTCTCATATAGCAGAACTCTGGTTGATTTCTTAATTTTTTAGAATCAAAATCACAGTAGAATCATTCCAAACACACACTATAACTTTAATTACCATTGCTCAGTTACAAAAGTTCTCAACCAAACATCACCTTAAGCAATAAAGAATACTTTAAATCTTATAATATCAAGTTGACATTATTGACTATTTTTCAAAAAAGAAAAAGAAAAAGGGATGATGATAAATTATGAAATAATTAGATGATGCTTAGCATGAATTTAATGCGAGAATAATAATAAATATTATGAAAAAGTTATTTGTTATAGAATTAGCTATTATCTTTTTATTTATATTATTTTTATTTTCATTATTATATAAAACACTATTAATGTAAATGACTCCTCATTCATCCTTAGTAATTTCTCTCCAAAGGAAAAAGTGGCTATTTTTTTTTTTTTCATTATTAACTACTCTCCCCATTTCTTTTATTTTGATATATTAGAATAGCAATTGTTAGTTTAAGTATTTAGTCATTTATATTTTTTTAGCATTTTCCCCATTATATTTCTATTTCAATTGCAAAAAATTCTCATAAAATATTTAAATTATTGATTAATTAATAAATTTGTTTCATTCGTAATTTTATGGGACACTTGCATATTAATTTAATAAAATAATTATATTTATGAATTATTTGTATAGAAATATATTTTTTTTCTGTACAAAATTAATTTATAATTAATATTAATTGGGTGAATTATTTTGTAATTTTTCATAATTCCACCAACCAATCGTATATCACCTTTTCTTCTTTTCTTCTTTTAACGTTATTATATAGAGTAAGTCTCTTGTGAACTCGAGTTCACATGAACTCGTATCACTGTCATGTGTAATCATTATCACTGTTATTCATATATACTATCACTGTTAAAAAATCAATTTGATTTTATAACAATGATAGTATATATGTATAACAGTGATAATGAATATATATAACAGTGATAGGATATACACATGACAGTAATACTTGAGAACCCGATACATATAAGTTTTTGTCTATTATATAAATATTAGGAAGACAAGGAGGAGAACTAGAGAAGGGAAAACCGCATCAAGGTCAAGGCTGGACTGTACAGTAAAATCGGGAAATTCACAGCCCCTTCACACAACCAACTCCTTCAAATTCTCCCTCCCTCGATACCCTGAATCTCTCCGCTTTTTCAATTTGATTTTCTAAAACCCTAATCGCCATGGGAGAATCTCGTATCTCTGTTCATCTCGCGCTTGGTGGAGGAGCAGGTACTGTTGTACTCGCTTATGCTTCCGATTGTAACTAACGCGCAAAGGTTTAATGTAATGTATGGCGTATAATCGAGCATTGATCTGGTTTTAGCATTTTCTGAACTATGTAGGCAAATCGCTGTTCTTCTATTCAACTATGTAATTTTTTGTTCGTGGTGCAGTTGCCGATGTGTTATTGTGGAAAAAATTGTCTGCGAGCGTCGCTTTTCTTGTGAGTTCAACTGCGCTTTGGATCCTATTCGAGATTGCTGGATACAATTTAATATCCTTTATATCGAACGTGTTGTTGCTGCTGATTGTGATCTTATTTTTCTGGGCTAAATCTGCGTCTCTTCTGAATAGGTAGAGATGACTAGATTTTCTGGAGTTCTGTGTTTGTTCAATTATATCCAATGACTGGGATCAGTTAATTGATCGTTACTGTTTCTACACTATCCTCTTTTGCAAAATTATATTCTCTCTTACTTGGGAATCTACTATGTGGATCTTTAAAACGTATGTTTGCATTTGATGTTTCTTGATTTTATTAGGAGTTTAAGATTCATATCTTAGTGTTATTCATAATTGTGTGATGGGTTGTGGAAACTAAATATGTGAATGGTTTATATGATTTTAGACCTCTGCCACCTCTTCCTAATTTTGAAGTTTCTGAAGAGACTGTTTTGAAGACTGCTGATGAGATTCGAGTCTGGGCAAATCATGCATTGTCAATTGCTCACGACATTGCGATTGGTGGAAATGTGATACTATTTTTGAAGGTGTTGTGATTTACTTTCCCTCCTTTTATTAATGTTTTGTCTGTCAACCCTAATTGTGCCGATGACAAATATTGGAGACTGGAGGTAACACTATTGTATATGTGCTTTGCTTTCTAGGTTTCTGTAGTATTGTGGGTTATTTCCTACATCGGGAGTTTCATCAACTTTATTACGTTGATCTACATTGGTAAGTTAGAATTATCTCTGATACTGTACATATAATTTTGGTTCTGCTAATTTTAATGTGATTCTTTAATATTGATAATGCAACAGGTGCTCTTCTTAGTTTATCACTGCCTGTGTTGTATGACAAGTACCAAAATCCAATTGATGATAAGCTGAGTATTGCCTTTAATATCGCTCGGGTACAATATCAGAAAATTGATAATCTGATACTTCAAAAGATACCGTTGCTTTCAAACAAGGAGAAGAAGACCCAGTAGATTCAATGTAATTATCGGCTACCTCTCTCTAAGTATATGCGTATGAGTGTGCCATATTTGGCAACAGATTTGAGATTTAGTGTACTTATCAATATATATATATATATATTTTTTTTTTTTGACAACCGTGTACTTATCAATATAAAACCTGATATATTCATGGCATTTTTAATGTAACATGCTGCAAACAGATCACGTCTAGTTGACATTATGGCTTTCTTATATAGTTTCACCACTTAACAGCTTGTCATTTGTAGCTTGTGATGCATGAAAGTATAATGAAATTATATTTTCGGATGTTGTGATCGGAAAAGTGTAATGAAGAAGTTTCCTCAAGTGAACATGTTCTTTATGAAATAGATTTTGCAGTTTGAATATTTGAAGTATCCTAGAATGACATGATTAGAATTGTACATTTGTAATGCATCCTCAAAAGGCAAATTATGAAGACTATTATTTTGGTGAAAAATGACTTAACAAAATTAGAGTATCTCCTACATGCGCTGATGAGTATTCTTCCAATACATGTTCATCATGTAATCTGTTCATGTTTTAGAAGTGGGGTGTGGGATTGCTTAGATGCAATCTTGAGGCACTAAGATGGGTTGTTAATTAGTATATAGATGCTGTCATATACTATGTTTCTTTATGCATGTATCTTTTTGTGTGTAAGATAAATTTATCTTTGTTTGCTTCTGTCGTCAATATAGTTGGTCATGTTACAACCTCGGACCTCAGTTATTAGATTTATTTGTATCATAATAATACAATTAAACATTCATTTTCAGAAACATACTTCTAAATTTATATTGCTGTTAAAATAATTTGTTTTTGTTTATTGAGCTTGATGTAAAGAACAGCATTTGGTGACCACGTGTAAAGAAATTAAAATTTTACCCACGCATAATATTCAAATGTAAATCATGCTTAATGGATTCTCGAGAGAGATGATCATGTTAGATCTGAAGGTTTGAGTGCACTGTAATCTATTTTTTACTCTTCTAAAATGCCATTGCTATATGCAGGTTCTGCTTGTTGGTTGCTATGCATCAAATCCTTGCTCTTTGGATCAGTTTTAAGACAGTTGACTAGTCGAGGAAGGTTTGTCAGTTACTGTAGTTTACATGTGCAAGTTTTTAATACAGCATGCTTTTCAATTCTCCCGAGTTACTCATTTGGTGATTTTTGCCTTTTTCCTGTCTCGTAGCTCTTCGCATTCTCTTCTAAATTAAAAAAATTGATAGTTAGGACGTGGAGCTTTAGAACTGCTGTAACATTGATCTCAATTTGTCTTACTTTGTCTATACTATTTCGTGAGGTGGTTCTAATCTGATCACTTGAAAATTACAACCAGTGGGTTTTTTTTTTTTTTTGCCTATGATTACACACCTGATTTCCATGTGTTCATCGATTGTGCCAGAACGATTTTATGTTTTCTTGCTGTGGTACTGAAGATATATTCTGAATTTGTCACACTGCAACAACTCAGTAATATCTTCTCAATGAATCATATGTAAAATAATTTTCATGTTATGTTTGTATATTAACACTTATCATGCCTGTATAGATGAGTTCACTTTGGTACAATAGACCCCAATGATGCAATAAATGAAAATGGAATCCTTACTGTATGGGCTATATAGTTGATTCTATATCATTTTGACACTTATCTCTTCTTAGGCCCTCTTTAGTAGGTGAAATGAGATATATTGAGAAAAGTGAGGTGAGGAAAGGTGTGAAAAAAATTATGGGAGGTCCCCTAAGGTAAGGTAAGATGAGATAAGATATGGTATGGTTGTTTGGTAGAATATAACTAAAATGATACTATAAAATTTAATAAGTTGTTTGATAGGAGATATAATAATTAAGGAAACATTAAAACTATTTTGTCCTTCAACAATATTAGACTTTCATTCTCTTCAAGTTCTAATTTAATAAACCAATACTAAACAAAACTCATATTAATTATTAAAATTTGCAAATTAATATCCAAAACATCTTTATAAATCCCTCCTTCCACAAATTTTTCTCAGATAATATCTTTAGAAATCCATGTTTAGATTCGCGGTGATTATGCAGATTAATTACAATTATAATGTATGGAGTTGGTCTGTTCACAGATGCGTGGCGCATAGTGCACAATTTTTTAATAACTTATTTTAGTAAACTAACTGTTGCTTTCAAGTGAAGCAATTAATACCAATAAATTAATATTTAATTTAAAATAAAGTGTAGTGACTAAGTATATACAGCCTGTGCAAACCCTTAGATGAACTAAGGCCTGAACGTGGAAATAAAATTGGGAAAAGTAGAAAAATGGTTCAATAAATTGATAAAAAATATATATTAGTTTCGTGCAAAAAAAAATAAAAAAAAAAATATATATATATATATTGCCGTGCAAATTTTTTGAATAAATTTGTAAATATATTAATTTTTTTGAACCAATATATAATAGACCCACTAAAATTTTCATTTTCAACGGAAAAGAAAATTATATGCAAGAGATGAATCTGGGGTATAGATCATCTACAATTTTTGGTGGTTTTATCAAACAACGAAGAACTATCAATATTTATAAAAGTCCTAGCAAAAACATGTGTCGTTTTATTTTTTATATATATATTTTTTCTGATATAAAAAAAGAAAGAAAAGAAAATGAAGTTGGATCTTTCAAGCTGATGGCGCAGTAGTACATCACGAATGCTATCAAGTGCATTAACACTAACAATTTGCTAAAAGTCAGCTGAAACCTCATTATCTGCAATTAAAATTTTGCTCAGAAGTCAACTAAAACCGGTTCAAGTGCGAATTATTCCAAATTACTAATATTTTAGATGTCTGCTCCTCGAGAGTGCTTCTCTTATCTTGTTTAAATAAGTTGTACATTCAAGAATGAAAAAACCACTAAAGAGTCATTTTAAAAAAAAAAAATCACCAAAGAGAATAAAACATGGAGCTTTCGACCTCAAATGAAGCCCAACCCGTGAAACAAATCTTCATCTTAGCAGGCCAGAGCAACATGTCAGGCCGCGGTGGCGTAGGCAAGGACAACCAATGGGACGGCTTCATTCCGCCGGAGTCCATCTCCGACGAGGACAAAATATTCCGTCTCAACGGCGACCACCACTGGGAGGTGGCTCACGAGCCTCTCCATCACGGCGTCGATTACAACAGAACCTGCGGCGTGGGACCCGGGTTGGCCTTTGCCAACGCCGTGAAGGAGAGCGTGGGAGTGGTGGGGCTGGTGCCGTGCGCCGTCGCGGGAACCCAAATCAAGGAGTGGGCCCGTGCGACGGAGTATTACGACCGATTGGTGAGGCGCGCAAAAGCGGCGGCGAAGCGCGGAGGCGGCGAAATCAAGGCGGTGGTGTGGTATCAAGGGGAGAAGGATACTTTCTTCAAGGAGGACGCAGATTTGTACAAAGAGAACGTTGAGAAGCTTATTCTTAATATGCGTGAAGACCTTGATTTGCCTTCTCTTCCCGTGATTGTGGTGGGCCCACTAACATTTTTTTTATCATTCTCGTGTTTCTATGTGCACGATTTTGATGTGTAATGAAATGCGATTATTGCAGGTTGCGCTTGCGTCTGGAAGAGATTATCTTGAGAAGGTTAGAGAAGCGCAGAAAGGAATTGATCTGCCGAATGTAGCGTGCGTTGATGCGATGGGTTTGCCTCTTCAGGAAGATAAGCTTCATCTCACTACTGAGGCCCATGTTCAGTTGGGTCTTATGTTGGCGAACTGTTATCTCACCCGAAAATGATCATTTAGTTGTATTTTTTCTGGTTATAACTTTGATATGAATACATGAAAATGATCATGTGTGTGGTGCTCATTTATGAGTACAAATGTCAAATTGTATTGGTTGATTGAGTAAAATATACTCCTTTCGCCTCTCAATTTTGTTTTTCATTTAATATTTCAATATTTTTTTAGTTAAATGGATAAAATTAATGTTTTTATGAAAAAATATTAATCAATTTAATTGAATGAAGTATATTAAATATATATTGTGTCATCCGGTATGCATGTTCAAGATCATATATGGGCTCCATAAAAATATAAAAACAAATTATATACAATTACTTGGCACTACAAATAGACCCATAAAAGTTAGGAATTTAGACGTCATAAAAAGCAACACTAATTCAAAAAGTGAAGAACTACATACACATCATAAAACATAAGTTGCAGTCCTAAATAAATCCATACAACAACATACCCATGCACTATTCGTTCCAACAAATCGGCAACTATGTTACACGGGTGCGGATACGCAGATGCGAGTGCGATACGATACGAGTTCGGGGATACGAGTTTTTTAAAAAATTAGGGTGCGATTCGTTAAGGATACGTCTATTTATTTATATTTTATTATATATAATATCAAAAAAAAAAA